>BLSH010171324.1:2031586-2046570 GCA_018402905.1 Glandirana rugosa
ACCCCCCCCCCCCCAATTCGTGCACTAATCTCGGTCTCCGAGATTATCTGAAGTTTTTTCCCACCAGAGCCCCGTGTCTCGTAACGCGAGGCTCGGGTGTATTAGAGCCTCTGGCTCTAATCACGTGCTTAACCCCCCCCCCCCCATTGGAATCCATGCGTCCGGCACCCTGCGTGTAGATTAGGGGGTCTGACGCATTGATAGGGAGGGTGGCGCCAGAGTGGACGGGCCGCCACTGGCTGCGTGTGTACAGACGTGCTGCCAGGTTCTTTAAGGTATTTAAAAACTGGGCAGAGACTGAAAGCACATCTGCATACCCGCTGGAACTTTCAAGAGGGTGGCATGGAAGAGGGACAGGGGGAAAGAATGGATGCGGCAGTGAAGTTCCACTTTAATGAAGAGATAAAATAAAAAATACTTTCAATGTTATAATTAGCAGACCAAATGGGAGCAAATAAGAAAGTAAGAGAGCCCAGTGGTAGAGTTTACATGGAATTTATTTCACATCTACCAGACAGGGTCTGTCTGATCGAAAACTACAGACTCCCTGCATTCTCTTATGAGAGACTCTATGATCTGCCCAGGATTTAGATACTTCACAAAATGAAGCAGTTTTTATTAATGGCATGAAAACTATTTATTTAATCAATACTTTGCTTTGTAATTTTTTATGCAAAATGTTATTTTTAATGGCAGGTCCACTTTAATGTAACAAATGTCTGAATTATGGACGGTTCTTGTTACCAGTAATCAGATTCTGCATTTCATTGTCCTTGTTGGGAAAAATGAAAACATTCGACTTGGCACACTTTTCTCCAGTTATACAACATATGTAGGTCACGGAGTATTTATATAATGGTGTTGGGTCACTTTTCCATTCTTACTAGGTTACTCTCTTTGCTCGAAGTAATTGGGTTATTGTCAGTGACTTTATGTAAGCGGTGATGCAATTTGTACCCGATTCTCTCAGGGAATGTTATCATTACATAACACGGTGGAGTTTAACAACAGCTATATAAGTCTAAAGACAGACACTGCCTTAGTAGAGACAATTGTCAGCTTTACAAAAATAAAGTGGCGGATATTTTTTGGAGTCCTTAAGAGCCTGTTTATACTAAAGCATTCCATTGCAGAGCGTAGATTGTACATGTGCTGCCAGTGTACCACAATGCATGAAAAAATGGCACCCTCTTCTCAAAAAGCAGCACACCACAACGCATGGTATATAAGTTGTGGTGCACTGCGTGGTATTAGGGTCTGTATAATATGCTGGAGTGCTGTTTATAAAACACCACACATAGAGAAGGTGCTAATCAGTGTCCATCAGTGCAGCATATCAGTGCCCAACAGTGCCACCTCATCAGTGCAGAATATCAGTGCCGCCTCATCAGTGCCCATCAGTGCAGCTTATCAGTGCCCATCAGTGCCACCTCATCAATATAGCTTATCAGTGTCCATCAGTGCAGCTTATCAGTGCTGCCTCACCAGTGCCCATCAGTGCAGCCCATCAGTGCAGCTTATCAGTGCCCATCAGTCCCGCCTCATCAGTGCCCATCAGTGTAGCTTATCAGTGCCCATTAATGCTGCCTCATCAATGCACATCAGTGCTGCCTCATCAGTGCACATCAGTACAGCTTATCAGTGCCCACCAGTGCAGCTTAGTGCCCATCAGTGCCACCTCATCAGTGTCCATCAGTGTCGCCTCATCTGTGCATTTTAGCACACATCAGAATCATTCTGATTCATCGTAAAAGCACAGCATAGAGAAGAGGGCAAAGAGCGGGGATTTCTGATCCACAGGCCAACTGGATTGGCTGCAAGGGATCTGACACCTCAGCATCCCTGAAGGTAAGTATAGCAGGAACTGGGAGTATGGTTGCCACCTCATCCCTTTAAACCCAAACACATATTAACAACACAGGTTCTGTGGCTGATTGAGGTGGCAATTAAGCTTGCTTAGTGACTTGCCTGCATTCAATTAGCCTCAGAACCTGTGTAATTAATATGTGTTCCGGTTTAAAGGGATGAGATGGCAACCCTAACTGGGAGTGGGGAGGGTATACGGTGTTAGTTAACCGTTTATACGTTTTACGAAAAGGTGAGTTAACACTTCAAGCCTAAAACTGTTTGACGGAAGAAACCATTTTGTATTCCAGTTATGCATTGTTAAAAAAAATGTATTTAAATATTGCTAGTATAAGTATGTGAACTGCGTCTATATTAGCTTTCCATAAAAATAGCATATGCATTGATAGGTGACTGCTACGTGCCGACAGCAACAGTCCAGATACATTTTCCTTATGACCTGTGTATTTTTGTTAATATAAATTTATTGTTATCATATTGTAACATTTTTTTATATGATATTGTTATTATTTATTAAATAATTATGTATTTTTAATTTAATTTTATTTCATTTTATTGTAGCATATTATTATTATCATTATTAATATTTAATAAATTATGCATTTTAATTTAAATGTATTATGATATTGTAATTTTTATTTGATTGCTATTTTATTGTAACATATTATTATCATTATGAATATTTAATTAATTATGCATATTTAATTTTAAGTGGAACTTTGGTCAGAAAATTAAGTCCTGCAAGATCACTTCAGGCTGGCCTCTTTAGCATGTATAGCTATGTAAAACATTAAAAAATAAGTGTCTATACTGTTTAAAACCCAGTAATACACTGTCACCCTGCTCTGCACATGCTCAGTTGCTCTCTCTATTTTTATGCATTTTTAGACACTGCTAAGTTTGTAGAGGCCGATCTGCTGACAGCCTTAAAGCGAAATTAAACCCTCCTATCTTTACAGCCAAGGAAGCTGCTTCTGTTTGATCTGCAACTGCCATTGTGCTGCACATGTGATCAGTTATGACACCAGCCATTTGATGGTTTGACAGTTTGGTTGAGGACACAAGTAAATGTGACAGTTAGCAATCCCAACATTCTAGGTGTGTAACTGTTTTTGAAACTGTTAAATTGATGGGTTTAGTTCCGTTATATGATTTACTGCTGTTCAGGGGCTCTGGGCTTCAGCAAAATGGCTGCCTCCAGCAAGAAGAAACAGGACAATGCTGGAGGCTATTTACAGCACACACTAATGTTGGTAGCATAATTATTAATGCAGAATGAATGTTCCTTGCTAAAGAACATTATTTTTTATCAAGTTGTTATGGGTAAAGTTCCGCTTTAAATGTAATATGATATTGTAATTTTAATTTTATTGTAGCATATTAGTATTATTATTTGTGTATTTTTAATTTATATGTATTATTATGATATTGTAGCACTTTATTTTATTTCTATTTTATTGTAACTTATTATTATTGTAAAATGTATTATTACGATGTTGTAACATGTTAAAGAATATATGAGATTTTAGTGATTGGGTTTAGTTAAATATTGACTTAAAATTTGGCAGGGAACCATTGAGTTAAATCAGCTGCCGACTTCTTACTCCTTTCTACACTAGTTCATGTCTCCACCCTTACCACAAGGTCATTAGAAAGGTGCCAATCTTTTTGCATTTGGATCTTCCAGCTATTTATTATACAATATGGAGAGAGTGACACCATGTAATATCCATGGTAACTGAGCAGAATTGAAAATGATGATGAGCACACTACAGCCCTTGAGGGATAAGATAACGCTAGATGTAGACCCAATCACTGAAATCTCATAAGATTTCAAACTTTACTCTTCAATCACTTTAAATCTGCATTTTGCATTAAAATGATACATGGTAATTATGCCATGAATGTCCTTGTTCAACCACTCTGTCCAGTGACAACACTCTGGGGTTGATTTATTAAAGCTGGAGAGTGCAAAATCTGGTGCATGGTAGCCAATCTGCTTCTAACCTCAGCTTGTTCAGTCAAGCTTTGACAATAAATCCTTAAAGCTGATTGGTTTCTGTGTGGAGCTGCACCAAATTTTGCACTTTCAAGCTTTAGTAAATCAACCCCTCTGTCTCCAAGTTTTGCTCTTGTGTTGTCACCCTTCATTTGCACTTTTGATGGAGACGGGTCCTTTAAACATACATTGCACAAGCATGGGCCACTGTTGCCACCATTAAAACCCTCCATAAGACATGCCATGCAGCCATTGCTGGAGAATATGTAGACAGGAAGTGGCTCCAAAGAGTCAAAAAAGGTCAGACTCCCTGTTGCCAAAGAAGAAAATGAGCGATAGAGGAAAATGGATAAGGTGGGTAGAAGGGTAGACTTTTAAGAAACTCTTCACTAAGCCAATTAACTCTCTTAAAAGTGACACTGTCACCTTGAATATTCAGGGAAAAGGGTAATGGGGCTACTGATACCTTGCCAGTGCTCCCACGCCACTCAAGTCTCCAACGCACCTGGCACTAACTTCCTCAGTGAAGGATGCTGTCAGACACGTCACATGTCAGTACTTGAGCCTAACAGGTTGCTATTAGACCCAAGCACTATCACATAGGGGGAAAGTCACATGCTAATTTTTTTGCCACCTACGATGGAGGATGCATCAGTGGAGGAGCAATGGAAAGGTGTCATTGGTTCTGGGCGCTCCCTTTGCAAAGACAATGAATGAGCAAGGGGCAGTGTCTCTTTAGGTAGAAATGAATGCCTGAGATTGCTCCCATCTAGTCGTGTCCTCTCCACAGCTGGTTGGCCAGTCTTTACCTCTAGTGATGGAATTCTTTGCACTTCCACCGACAATCAGCAGGCAGGAATGCTCAGTGCACTTCCATTACTGGAGGGACTACAGGCCATCTGTACAGTGCACTTTGTGTTTCTATAAGGAGGTATTAGTTGGCTTACTGTACAGCTGAGCCAAGAAAAATGGCTCTAGTCAAACCACATGTGCTCTTCCTACTCACCTGAATTGTAGGATGGGTTTTACAAATTCTAATAGTGCAGGCAGTAGATGGGCTTAAGAAAGACTACTGCTTAGAAGCCCCAGTGCTAATTTGCATTGATGTTTTTTCAGCCAATATAAAACAAAGGATGTATCCCATGAGCTACACATCAAAGCAAACCCGCTATAGTAATGTGTGTGCTAGTCCCAGCCCAGGCTCTCACCAGGCCACGTTCCGCCCCTCAGAGCTTAATCATGTTCCCAATGATTAAGCTACGAGGGGTGGAGCGAAACCCATCAAGGACGTGTCCTGGAGGGAGCCTGCGCTGAGACTGCCACATACTGTACTTCAATATAGCAGGTTTTCTTTGATGTGTGGCTCATGGGATACAGCCTTTGGTTTACACTAACGTTTGGAGCCGAGACAAGCACCTTCCCCGGCCGGCACTCACAGCGGTGGGCACAGGACTAGAACCCCTTACAGCCTAAGCAGCACACATAATCCTAAATTTAGTTTTTTTCTGCCACTGACGCCTACATAGAGATATAAGGATGCCTCCACTAAGCAGGTTGATAATAAATGATAAAGCCCTGTTCACGTTGGCACTCTTGATTTTGTCTCAGCAGATTCTAGAATGATCCCCTGCTCGGATCACATCTGAAATGGTTGTTACATATTTCTCATCCGTGTTCATTTCCTTTTTTTCCCATAGGAAAAACAGACCTATGTGATCCCTATGGGCTGGATGTAAGCAGATGTGAGTCTACCTATATCCACCCACATTCGATCAAATCTGCAAAACCAGAGCTGGATGAGAACTTCTTGTGTTTGGTTCTACAAACCTGAATGAACTTGGATGTGAACACAAATCTGCTTATATCTGGCTCCTCATAGGAATACATTGCAGTCGATTTTTGATCCGTCTAATCAGGGGTCAAAAATTGGCCGATGGAACGCTTGTCCTGGACCTTAAGATACCATTCCAATGGCAAAGAAAATAAAACAACTGATTCCTTTATCTTAAAACAATTCATTTATTTACAAAGATCACTTTCAGAATTTTAGAAAATACGTTGTAGATTGGGGTGTACTGAGAGTACAGGGGTGTAGGGGGAGTGAGTACTGGGGTGTAGGGGGAGTGAGTACAGGGGTGTAGGGGGAGTGAGTAAACTGGGTTTTGGTTTCTTATGCAGCCCTATATTCTAGAACCAGGTAAAGGGTGAAAAGAAGACATCAATGTTAGAGATAATGTGGGAACAGGTGAGGATATCTTAGGATGATTGGACAGGGAAAGTTAAAGTGGACCTTACAGTAGCTTTACAACTCTGCAGGAATAATTTCCTGACACAAAGTGAGAAGCTGGCACAGTGGCTGAACTGCACAGACACCAGGATTTATAGAACTGTGTCATCTCATTTGTGTGCTGGAAACCCTGCTGATGCGTAAACAAAAATGGCTAAATCCTTCTGGAAAAAAAAGGCGATAAAGACATTGTCAGAGGGAGTACTGTGATCTCTGTGAGAGGAAATAAATACCTGGAAGTGTAAATATATATATTTCATGCTAGGTCCACCTTAAGCCCAAAGTATGGTCATAATCATGGGAGTTGAAGGAATGGTGAAAGAACAAGGAAAATGACGAGGAAAAAGAAAATATGCACAACGAACAAGAATACAAACACAAGTAAGCCTGAATCTGTGTAAATGGCTCTAGCCCAAGGGGGCAAAGTTTCACAGGGGGTGGGGGGTACAGGCTCTCTCTAGTGTAATTTTCTTTCTTATGTGGGCCTACAAAGGATGACACAACAAGAATGAATATCTGATTACATGTACATCACATTTTTCTGTTATTTAAGGTCCAAGGAGCTGTGTCGTCACAAAGGTCTGTGGTTAAAGGGGCAGCACAACCAAAGTTCATGGGGTCATGCAACTCTGGAGACAAGGATGTAAAAAATGTAGAAAATCGAGACCTACAATGAGTAAACTTGTTAAAGTGCAAGTCAAGGTTCCATGATAAAGAAGCAGTTCAGTAGGGAAACTCCCAGTGCTTGCATATAAAAACCTGCATTTATGAAATTAAATTGTGAAAGTACCATAAAATTGCATTTTTATAATCAGGTCAATTGATCACACTGTCCTGCTTCCTATTTCAAAAGCCAAGGAGAAGGTAATACTGCAAAGGTTCTAGTGTGTGGTCACACAACCCCAGGAGCACACAAGCGCTAGAAAACACAAAGCATGACACTGGGATGAACTATGATGTCAGCCATAGCCAGAGTTGGGAGTTGAGGAGGTTGGGCATTAACGTTTCTGGAGCAGCCTTTCTCTATTTGGGTTCCACAAAATCTTTGGGTTCCTCCAGAGGTTGTTATGGGTTCCTTGAACTAGTAGGGCTTTCTTCTCAATGACCGCCAAAATGGCCACACATCAGTAGATGTTCATTTGTTTTTTCCCAATGACCACCAGTGTAGCCACACACCACTAGAAGTTTGTTGGGTTAATTCCCAATGACCACCAGTGCCGCCATACACCAGTAGAAGTTCATTTGGTTTCCTCCCAATGACCACTAGTGTAGCCACACACTAGTAGAAATGTATTTGGTTTCCTCCCAATGACCATCAGTGTGGCCACACACTAGCAGAATTTAATTTGGTTTCTTCCCATTGACCACCAGTGTGGCCATACACTAGAAGAAGTTAATTCGGAAACCAGTGACCATCATACTAATTTAATGTGCCAGGAGCTGTAGATAAAGTAATTGTCAATAGGGGTTCCCTGCGACTGGAAAGTTATTTAAGGGGCTTCTCCATATTAAAAACGTTGAGAAAGGCTGCTCTGGAGGGTTCAAACTGCACTGCATACTCTGATCCTTGTGGTTACTAGAAGTGGCAGTTATGACCACCATGTATTGTGGTGTCACCAATGCAGACCATAAGAACATTTCCCTAGATTAGGACTAAAATGTACTGCCATTTACATCAGAAATTCTGGCTTTACATCCTGCGAATGGTAAGGCACGTTGGTTAGGGGCAATTGGTTGCTACTAATAAAAAAAATTAAAAAAAATAGCTTTGACTTCTACTTTAAGGATTGGTGAAAGAAAATGGAAATTTGTTGCAGAAGGACAAGAGGAGTGTAGTGAATGGAACAAACTTTGGGTAAGGCATAGAGAGAAAGGCATGGGCAATGAATAGTGGTGAGGGACGTGGAAGTTGAAGAAAGACGTTATAAACTTGAAGCCACTTGAGGGTAGTAACCCAGTAAGAGGCTTAAGCAGGCCACAGACGAATCGAAAATTAAACAGAACGTTCGGTTTTTGACTTGTCTATGGCAGGCCTTAGACATAAAGGCTCGGGAAGGTTGAAACGTCACAGATGTACAACTATTACAGTTATGGTTGTGAATTGGGCAGAAGTTCGATACCTAGAGATACTATGGAAGCTAAGATAGGTGAGGAGATACAAGTATGGGGGATACTGAAAACAGCTATAATAGAAAGAGAAGTCTGCCAATGAACAAGGAAGCCACCCAGAGAAAAAAATAAAATGGACAACCTAAGAAAGAGCTCAAAAGGGAGAAAACAGAGGGGGATGCATGAAAAACACAGGTTGGATGGATATAAAATGGACACCAAGTGCATATGCGGGAAGAGAAAGAAGCAAAGCAATGGTCAAATACTGTAGATGCAAATGAATCACATTATAATTGAGGAAGGGAGACAGAATCCACTGGACAAGTACCTACAATGGTTTTTCTAAACACAACTGAGCCAAATGCCTTGATTTCCATCCCTATACTTAAAATACACCAAAGCTGATCTCCAGGTAAAATATAAAAGACACAATAATGCAGCTCTGCATATCATTAATTTTTTTTTTTTTTAAACCCAAGCAGTGTAGGTACCTAAGTTTTACTTGGTATTAGCCTCTTGTAGACCCTGTAGAGCAGAGCTCATACTAGGAGAAGATTTAACAGCACAATGAGCCAATCAGTTGTGCTGCATTGCTAATGTGCTAGCAAGGAGCAAGCTGACAGTAGGAGAATGCAGAGTGACAGAGATGAGTTCATCAGTATGCTGCTTCTGCCTTCCATCTCCAGTCACAGATTTGGGGATTGACAAGACCTGTAAGTGTTACTTTAATGCAGCAGTGAAAAATCAGATCTCCTTCCCTGCCAGACAGGGCTGTGCTGTCTAGGAGAGCTGTATAAATCTCAGGAATGGATGGGCAGAGATGCAAATTCTTTGGCAAGTAAAAAAATCTACCTTATATGTATTTCAGCGGTGTATTTAATGGTTTGCCTGGAGTTCAGCTTTAACTCCATCTGTACTCTGATATTCGATTAACCCACACTGTGGTTGGTCCAATGACAACCCAACACATGAGAACGCTTAGTAGAAATCCACCCTAGAATGGCAACAAGAACATGGCACTTTCATATGGACATACCTAAAGGTTTCACACACATTACAAATATCACCTTCACACCAGTAACATAATCAACCCAACAAGCCATTATCTGCCTATTAGAGATGCACATGGTGGGTATCAAATTCATTGTGATGTAATGGGACAAACCAGGGGGGGACTGGAAACTTTTGGCCTGGGGAGACAAACACAACCAACTGGCCCTTTCATGGTATATAGTTCCATGTGGGCTAAAAATGCATTGCATAGTGGGTGTATTTATAAAAAATTGCAGAGCTATTCCTCATGTGAATCTGCATGTATATGTGTTCTGTGCCAAATAGGGGAAAAACAAATGTTACCAGGTTATTGTCTCTGTTTATTCTTCATACAGAATAGAGTGAAGCAGGAAAATACCACATTATGGCCACTAGATGGTGCTGAAAATCATAGTAAATAAGTATTATCAACAGCTCCATCTAGTGGCCATAATATGGCATTTTCCTTATTCAGTCTATTGCATATGAATGAATAACATTCAATTGGAGAGAGAACAGAATAATAATGTTTGTTTTTTTTTGCCATCATTCTCACAGAACTAATGTACATGCAGTATCACAGGATGAATAGCTCTGTACATTTTTTATAAATACACGCCAATGTGTGACGCTGTGCCAAGGTGATTGTTGGTCAGGGCGACAGGTAGCTGTTGTCTTTGTGAACAAGATTTCCAACACACCTTTTTATATACATCTGCTATAAAATGTAGTACAGTAAAAATATTGTGCATGGGAACAGAAAAGATAAGTGGCGCCATCATCCCTAGACATTAAAGAATACCAACTAGGATTTTTTAGGTGGGAGCACAGGAGGGAGCCGTTGCAACACCCGTGCAGTCAGCAATAGAGCCTGGCCAGCTTGTTTAGTGAGGAAACAAATGAATCCATTCACCCACATGCCTTTGGGAATTGCCTCTTCTAAATTGCACCACATCCAATAGTATTGTTGTGGCTCCCCCTGGTGACTGTCTTTATTACTGTTTTTAGATACCTCGTTCTGTATACCGCCTCTACGTTTTGTGTCCAGTGCTAATCTTGGATGTGCCCTTTGGGGGCTTGCGGTGTGAACTTTTTTCCCTGTCATTCCATCTTGATGCATATTGTGTGATGTATATCTGGATCTTGAGGGACTGATTCTTTCCTGTATCCCTTATCACATATATCCTGATGAAGCCAGGATGGTGAAACATGTAGAATACTTTGTGTAAAGGGTCACCTGTTAACATCATGAACAATTATGTATACAGTTCATTGCCAGAATCTGCACATTAGTATTATTCGGGATTTGTATAGCGTCAACATTAATGTTTTATTGTTTTAATTGATTTTTTCAAATAAATATTGTATAATTTTAACAGTTATATGGTTGTTGATGCTATTTGCACCTAAAAAAAATCCCATCCAAAATTTCCTAGTTGGTTTTCTTCAATCTGCTAAAAAATGTGGATTGTTGAGGTGAATTGTAAAGGTGGTTCTAAACAAGATGACTGCTGCTTTGTGAAACTGATATGACAAATGGGCAAAGCACATTTCACGGCTTTGCATTTGTCCAGCATTGCTTTCTGCTGGAAGACTTCTCTCTACCAGATCGCAGGTCTGGAGATGAGGCAGGTAGGTATATAATGCCCAGCAGCTGCAATTGACTGTGTACCCTGCTCTGATTGAGGTCTGAATGGTAGAGTATCTCCACTTAGGTCCACCAACCCAACAATTGTTATTTATACCGGTCCCGGGGGATGGGGGAGAAATGCCCCCTTACCACCCAGCCCAGTCCTCCTATTGGCTATCTGCTGATGGTATGAGACACAAAAAGGAGATTTTGCTACAGAAAGGTATTCACTGTGTTACAAACAGAATACCCCTATATACACATCATGAAAAAGAATGTCATCATTGTGACCAAACAGGAAGCAGTGTCACAATTATTTGGCAGTTAGACACTTGACGGGACAACAACAGTTTTTTTTTCTGTTTCAGACAGTATCACATTACATTTTACTTAGCAGACAACAAGCCGGTCCATTGTATATTACAACACTGTGTCACTTCAGTGTCCTTTGGCAAGTGATGTTTCTTTGTAGCACCAAACTTTTTGCAAATTGTGATGTCTCCTTTTGGGGAGCAGCTGATACATAGAGGACAATTGTTGTGTGGTTTTGTAAAAAAAAAAAATAGAAAAAGAAAAATGAAAAAACCTAAGGATGTTGTCTACACACCAAGATATTGTTCTAATATCTTATTTCATTTAGTCGCAATAGGTCATGCTTTTGGACTAAATGAAAGCATCTGTAGAACATTTCCATCCATCTAGTCCTAGCACCATATGGGTCAATCACCACAAGGAGTACGGCTAAGAATCTTCTCTCCTTAGATGATGGAGTCCAGAACATGAGGAAAATAGTGTTCTAATCAGGTCCGTTCCTTGTCATCACTTGCTCTGAGAATATTTTCTTCAGCTGGGCCACCTCAGCTGAAAGAGAGGCAAGTTGTGATTTCAAGTCGGTGCTCTCTGTGGCTTGTGCCGGTATCCCATCTTGCCCCTGGCCGTTCCACCGTCCCCGTTGACAGAGCATTGGCTGCTGGGCATATCCTGGGGCCACTTCTGAAGCATAACTGTTTATTTCTTTTGCCATAGGCGGTGCAGGATGAGGCCCTTCCTCCCCTGGTGCACAGGCCTTAAACCGCAACTTGTGTGGAAGGCTCTTGTAAGGATCAGGAATAGTCTCAAGCCTTACTCGAGGATTCTCTACAGTCTCTCCTCCAACAGCTCCATAATAATTTATACTTGTAGGCTGCAATGGTTGGGGCTCTGGTTCAGGGCCTCTGTCCTCAAAGAAAACCGGGCTTCCGACACTAGGGGTGGAAAAGCCAGAGTCTTCTGAGTGCGGCATTGGAGGTGGAGGGTTAGGAGGAGGAGGCTCGTGTAGATTGTATGGTGGGGCATAAGTTCCCCGAGCCTCCTCGCATGGATCACGTACCAGGCCAAAGCGGAAACGGAGAGCAAGAAGCTCAGCACGCAACCTTGCATTTTCCTCAAGCAGTGCAATGACACGTCCCTCTAGGGCTAGATCACCAGCACGGCGCTTCTCCCTCGAACGCTTGGCAGCCTCGTTGTTCTTGCGTCGTTTATCCCAATAATTGTCATCTTTCCTTTCATCTGGTGTAAACTCACGACGCCTTCGAAGATTTGAAGAAGAAGGTGAAGAACTGGGGGAGGAAGAAGAGCTTCGGCGACCAAGGAGGGAACGAGCAAGGAGGAGGCCAGAGCCGGACAGAAGAGATCCAGTGGAGGCACCATCGTCAACCTGCTGGTTCTGCGGAGCAGGGCCATAAGGCTCCAGTGTAGGAGGGGCCTGGTGAGCAGAAGTGTCCTCCGAAGCAGAACAAGGCATAGGCCCATTCATGTTAGGGTGGGGAGAGAGGGCTGGAGGGGAGAGGTCACTGAGCTGCGCCAGGATTATATGCGTGTGGAGGTCAGAAGAGGATAACTGTCCTGAGAAAAACAAAAGAGGAAATTAGTCATTTGCTGATATTGCAGGCAGCACTGATGGGGCATTGTTCTGCTTTTGTTAAGGGCATGACTCAATTATGAAACAAGTAATATTTCAGATGTCCACAATCAGAGGTAAAAATCTGCATGCTTAACAAATATCCACAATATAACATAAAAAACGAACATGTTTAATAATTTAAATAGTCTAAAAAAACCACTGGTTTCTTTAAAAGAAAAAACAGCATCTAAGCCGTTCGCAAGGGCGGTTTATTGGATATCACACAGTGGAACGGAACCATAGGGCTGACAGTAGTTAAGGTTCCACACAATGTTAATGATTGTCAAGAGAGCGAATAACCAGGCTAGAAATAATAGTTAGTTACTGGATATATATATGTTTGTTTAATTAACCCAAGAACAATAGGATCCTATACAGAAAAGCTATCAGCGGATAGAAGCGCTGACAAGCGCGGACTAAGAAGGTTCTGGGTATGGACTTTGGGGTTGGAGGATAAGACTGAATGTTAATGTTGGACCATAAGATGTTCCAGTTCTATTGTTAATGGAGATGTATCTTAATTTGTTTTACAAATAAAAACAGATTGAAACATAAAAGAAAAAACAGATAAGTCAATTAACAAGTCTAACAATACAAGGGCACTGCTCCAGGTCGGTCCACCTACCTATATTCTAGCCCCCTAAGCCACACAAAAAGGTGCTGGTCCAGCTTGCAACCACAGAAACTTCAGAAGGATAGGTGGATGATCGCACACTAAGGAATGAAAGATCCAACCATTTTATTGAGGTAATCCATCAGTGAAAATACAACACAGCTACTCAAAGCAAGGAACAGAAGTTGACGCATTTCAAGCATGATTATGATTAAGCACTTGTAGTGTGAAACACGTCAATATCTGTTCTTTGCCTTAAGTAGCTGTCATGTGCTCTTACTGATCGATTACTTCAATAAAATGTTTGGATCTAGCATGCGGCCATCCACCTATCCTTCTGAAGTCAAGAAACAAGTTACTTGTCACTGCTCCCTTCATTGAACAAACATCAAGCTGATAACAGAAAATGATCATTTCCATATCTGGACATTATCCTCCATACTGCACTACAGAAGCTGTCTGCCATGTCAGTTTTTATAACAGATGCCCATCATCATTAACAGGGAAAGCAGAAAAAAATGACAACATTTTGGGTATTGTTGCCAAGTGCTGCACCCATTATGCACTCTGTTATGTAGTGGTTTCATTTTCCCACACATTGTGATGTCTTTTGTGTTCTCTGAACTTTATAAAGCTAATAAAATAAGACTGACCTGAAATAATAAAAAAGATAAAGTTTTTCATTTCCCCACCAAATCATACCAAAACATTTTCTTAGTTCTAAATAGATTTGTAAGCTTTTAAACCATTGACTGTTTTTTTTTGCAATTTTCTGTGACACTACTAGGGGGATTTCCCCCATTTCCTGTCTTGTCACCAAGACAGGAAATAAAGAGAATGTGTCACCAAAGGCAGCAGTAAAACCTGACAGGTAGCCTTCATACTGTTTCCCACTATACTAAAGAAAAGCGGTTACAGACTCAGTTATGTCGTTATCTGCCTGACACACTGCATTAAACAGGTTGCATAAGCACAATGTCAACAGACGGTTAGCTAAGCCTTAGTGAACCATATTTCTTTGTTATTATGTTATTTGTCACTTGCTTAACCCCTTCCTTACTGGGCACTTAATCCCCCCTCCTGCCCAGACCAATTTTTGGCTTTCTGCGCTGTCGCATTTTGAATGACAATTGCGCAGTCGTGCGACGTTGTACCCAAATAAAATTTGCGTCCTTTTTTTCCCCACAAATAGAGCTTTCTTTTGGTGGTATTTGATCACCTCTGCGTCATTTCTGATTGCCGCTATAAACAAAAAATGAGCGACAATTTTGCAAAAAAGAACAATATTTTTTACTTTTTGCTAAAGTACAAATCCATTAAAAAAATTATTCATCGGTTTTGGCCGATATATATTCTTCGACATATTTTTGGTAAAAAAAAAAAATCGCAATCGGCGTATATTGATTGGTTTGCGCAAAAGTTATCGCGTCTACAAACTGGGAATTGGTTGGACAAATTACGTCACACAGTCCGTCTATTGCTGTATTGACTCAGACATTGGCGAAA
>BLSH010171324.1:2087801-2117401 GCA_018402905.1 Glandirana rugosa
AGAGAGTAGAAGAAGAAAACCTTGAAAAAAAACCCCCACCTTCTCCCTGGAGTAAAAGATTCCATGGGTGAGGGTGGAGACAACCTTAACGGATCCACTAAGGTAGCCTTCAAGAGGTGTTCTGGGTACCAGATGTTTTTTTTACCATAAAGATTTTTCCGACAAGGTTTCGACGGTTACACGTCGACTGAGACCTTATTCACATACATCTTTTCATCGTCTATTTTCTTTCAGATGGCTTCTACCCATCGTGACTCTAGGTTTTTTCCTGAACTTTTGTTTGGGTTTTTTGTTTTTTTACCGTGAACAAATACTACGTGTCACTAAAACGTTCGATTTCCGCTAAGTCAAACCCAAATGTAGGCAAAACTCGAGGGTTTATTGTTATCTGATAAATTTAAAAGTATCCTTCCAAGATTAGATCGGTCCAGTACCATATCCTCTTCGTATGATCATCATCAATAAATAACTACTACTAGTATGCTTCTCCTATACCATGACCTGGCTAGATTAGAACCTTCCTATGAAAATTTAAATAGTCTATTGTTATTTGGGAGCTCAAAACGGATGTAAACCCAAACTGAATCGCCTTTAGCTTGCAAAATCACTGTGCATCATAAACAAGTGCCATTTTTTTGTTTTTTGGGTTTGTTTTCAAGTCCTTTTTTGGATCTCAGTGCTACCCATCTTCGGTAGACTTTCTTTTATCTGCTACTTTTCTACATACACTTATTCCAGAGTCAGCTGCACATTGGCAGCTTTGGAACAGCCTTTTTAGAAATACCATTTTTTTTGTAGACCATGGGTCTTGTGGAGAACTTCCGATGGAATCACCTAGGCAATTCCAACAGAGGTGGGAGTGGGTACCTTAGAAAATGAGGTCCCTCTTCCACCCCCCAAAAAAAAGTTCCAAAAGAAGAAGATGAGAGAAGGTCATAAAGCAGAATGTCCCCTTTAGGGAGAAAGAGATTGAAAGCAACTTTTGAAATGGAATTGACATAGCTTGTATGAGATTTTAGTCATTGAGTTTAGATGTTCTTTAAACATGCAAAATCAGTGTGAAATTTTACACACAGATGCAGGATTGGGAAAAATGCAGATGGATCCTGAGTTTCGTCTTCGCAAACACAGTGTCTAGGGAGTAAATAAGTAGCATACCTTAGAACGGGGGTAGGCAAGCCGCCGTTCGCAATCGACCGGTCGACCACGAGGGGCCATCAGGTGGATTGTCAGCACGGTATTGCCTCCCCCCCAGCTTCCACCGCTCTCCTTTTAACTGCAGAGCAGAGAGTGGGAGGCAGGAACTGAATGGAGGGTGGGGACAGGAGCTGCTAAGTGATTGCTTGCTTGGCAGTCCTAGCAACCAATCATCAGCTTGCTATTATGAACTCCGGCAGCTCCCGCTCTCACCTTCCACCCAGAACTATGCTATCTCCTGATCTCCGCTCTGATGAACACATGCTGGCAGGTAAGTGCTATCTAGTCAGCGTTGTGTGTATGGGGGGGCGGGGGTACACTGTTGGTGGGGGGAGAGAGGACACTATGGGGGGGGGTTGATGTTAAGGAGATTAGATAACACTGTTTTGGGGGGTACAGGACACTACTGGGGGAGAAAGGGGGAAGAGGACACTATGGGGAGGGGGGGGCTGATGTGAAGGGGCAGAGGACACAGCATTGAGGGGTACAGAACACTACTGTGGGGGGGGCAGAGAACTCTACAGGGGGGGTGATGTGGATGGGGTTGATAACACAGCATCGGGGGGGGGGTACAGGACACTACTGTGGGGGGAGGGGCAGAGGACACTACAGTGGGGGGGGGGGTGATGTGAAGGGGGAAGAGAACATTGCATTAAGGGAGATACAGAACACTACTGTGGGGGGAGGGGGCAGAGGACACTGCTATGGGGGGCAGAGGACACTACAGTGAGAGTGTGATGTGAAGGGGACAGAGGACACTACTGTGATGCTGTTTTTTTATTGGGAGCTTGGCCATTTTTTTTTTAAAGGCGCCGCATACTAAATCCCCCCCCCTTCCCCTCTGGGAACTTTGCTTTCCTCCATGTTGCCCAGGTAGCTCACAACCTCTGAAAGGTTGCCTACCCCTGCATTAGAAGGTTTTCCCACCATATCTTTTTTGCTATTTTAATAAATCAGTCCTATGTTTAAATAGATCTAAACATGTGATAGCACACAAGACCTTCTCTATGCTCTACATACTGTATCTATGTTCATTGACTCACTCTTACGTCTGTTGTAAAACAGTAGGGACTGGCAAATCTGTCCAGGATCAATTTGTGTGTGTGTGTGTGGGGGGGGGGGGGGGGGACGTGTCAAATTTTGTTTGAAATTCATAAACCCAAACTTAACAGCGAATTCCATTAAAGTCTATAAGGGGCGAATTGTGATACTTATTCCTGGCCATCTAGCCATTTTCAAGGCTAATAGGTAAGTTATTGCAAAAAACAGGATGGAAACTAGGCACTGCCATGGGAACCCTTTACCAATGCTAAAAAAAAAACAGTGGAGTCCTGTATGTAGCTTTAAGGGGAATATTGGAAATACATACATCTTTCAAATAACAGGTTTCTGAACCAGCATAGTTTTAATGGACATTCTCGGGCACAGTGTACTGTGACAGTGTATTATTAGCTAAGGAATTAAAGACAACAGCAGCACCCAATTTGCTTTCATTTGATTGATATCAGTTTTAAAAAAGTACTTTTCTTTTTCAGGTGCCCTGACGGACAGAAGTAAGAAGTAGTCCTAAAATACTGTCATTTTTTGTCAGAAAAAAAACCTGGCAATGCTGATACACACTATTCTTCCTCATCTGCTAATCCTGCCTGAACCCTGCAAACTGGCTACCACTGGATCCATTGGGATTGTTTGAGCTCTCGATTCCTGGCTTGCTAAAGCCCCCTTCAAACTGTCTATGCCTGGAGAAGACGGAATAGTTTGAGTGCTCCATTTCTGCCTTGTTGCATGTGGAGCCATGTGTATCTCTCCTTTTGTTCCCAGGTGGAGGACTGGCAGTGACAAAATAATTACAAGAGCGGAACAAGAGGGGGTAGGGTTTGCTTTGAGAGGCCATGCCCTGGGCAGAGGACAGCAGCCATACAGCACAGCCGTCTTTCAAAGAGCCGGCAGCTGGTGCTTTCTGAAAGCTGGGCCCCAGTGAGTAGTATAAAGATGCACTTGGGTGGCAAGGAAGAGAGAGCAGGTACAGAGACATATCTGCCATCTGGAGCTGCAAAAAATAACAAAACACTTCCATGCTTGGCAGTCTGAGCACCCCATGTCCAAGCTCTTTGTGCTTCAATCCCTCCAATATAATGTAATAGAAATTGACTGACCTGGGATGTCCATGAGATCCAAATTCCCAGCTGCAATTTCTTTTTTTTTACTTATGTAGCTTTTAAAAATAAAAAAAAAGATAGATACTGTATATAATGTATTCATTTATTTTTTGATGCCGTGGTGGGGCTGCACACAGCAATGTTTAGGAATGTTGGCAATTTCTTTGCTTTGCCAGCATATTTTTTTTATAATTACATATATACTTAATTATAGTAAGGGCACTGGAGGCATAGCTGCAATAGGAAACCCTAAGGCCATAAGCTGTCCGACCTTCTATATCATAGGGGCAAGAGCAGGCAGTTGCAAAAATGAATCCTAGAATACACTTAAGACCATAGGCTGTCCACCTTTCCCCAGATCAGGACTTTATCCAAAAACAAAAAAAGCCTTAATGATGGTAGTAGGCAGGGCCGGCCCTACCATGGGTCCCAGTGGGTCCATTGAATCCAGGCAGCACTTTGAGAGGGGCAGCAAATTGAACCACGGCCACCTCTCCTTCTCTTCTATTTACCCAGCAAATTGACGACCAAGATTTTTTTTCTAGTTTTGTATGTCATGATGACAACTGCACCCCCCCCCCCCGGCCACTCCACCTGCCCCAATCTACCCTAGTCCACCCCTATTCTGCCCTAGCCTGTCTATATACTGCCCTAGCCTGTCTATATACTACCCTAGCCTGTCCATATACTACCCTAGCCTGTCTATATACTACCCTATACAGTAGCCTGCCTATATACTGCCTTAGCCCGCCCCTTGGAATTGAACATAATGGTATGTCATATAATTTTGCATATAGACAAGGTGCTGTTGCATATAAATATGACTTCCTGATAAATTTAATTTCAGTTTTAATTATCAAGATATAAAATAATGGATGTGGGGGCCTTTTGGTGGACGTGATTTTTTTTTTTTTTGGGGGGGGGCAGCATTTCATTCTTGGACCCAGGCAGCACAATGTCTTGGGCCAGCCCCGGTAGTAGGTGCCCCCGCCCCCCTACACCTGCCGCCCCCCTACTCCTCCTCCTTTTGTGTAATCATCTCACGAGGATGCCAGTGGGTCCTCATCTAGGATTCCTGAACCATTTGACCCCCTTTGAATAGACGACTAATGGTGAGCTGTGATGATGCAGGAATGGGAGACACAAGTTTCTCCTGTAGTACTCATTGGCTGGACCAATAGATGGATTCAATCACAACAACTTTCAATGCAACTCCTCCCCCCAGTATTTAGTTTCTGGCCTGCTTGGGCCTACTTTCATTTTTTACATATATACAATTTTTTTTTAATTTTCCTTGTAAGGCTCTCGTTGTCCAGGTCAAGCAAACTTGGGTAGGACAGCAATTTAAATGTTTAAAAAAAATCCACAACCCAAAGTGATGTTCTGTTTGTGGAGACTTGCATTGTTACCAATGTGCCCAAGACCCAAGGCGTGGATTCTAAGGAATTGATATTCACAAGTGCATCCTACAAGGAGTGATGGACAGGCTGCAGAATGTCTCCCAAGTTGTAGCCTTTGGATACACTAAGGGGCATATTTATAAACATAGAAACATAGAAAAGAAGACCAATTTGCCATCGAGTCTGCCCCCTTCCTGCTTTTAAATAAAAAATACTTTTTTATATTTCTTTTATTTTTATGTTAACTTTTTTTGTCTGAGTAAAGATTTGTGTTTGTCCCAAGCATGTTTGAATCCATTTACTGTTGACTGACAGACTACCTGCTGGAAGTCTATTCCAAGCACCAACAACTCTTCCGGTAAAGTAATACCTTCTAAGGTTCATATTGAAAATACTGCCCTCCTCGACCTTATTCACCCTCTTGATGTATTTAACCAGTTGCCGACCGCCCTGACGGCGGCAACAAGATCGCGGATTGTGAGTATAGAAGGAGCCAGGGAGCAGGTAGGGTGGACTCGACTCAACCCGCAATCGCTCCCCCATAGTGAAAGAACGGTATCCGTCCGTTCTGATAGGGGAGAAGGAGTGTGAGCGCATGCTTCCTGTATATGGGAGCAGTGATCACTCTCCTCCCCCACTCAGCCCAGCCCCCATACAGTTAGTAACACATACCAGGGAACACAGTTAACCCTTTGATCGCCCCTAGTGTTAACCCCTTCCCTGCCAGTGACATTCACACAGTAATCAGTGCATTTTCATAGCACTGATCGCTGTATAAATGCCAATGGTCCCAAAAAAGTGTCAAAAGTGTCTAACATGTCCACTGCAATGTCGCAGTACTGCTAAAAATCGCAGATTGCTGCCATTACTAGTAAAAGATAAAAAAAAAAATAAAAAAAACATAAATGAATGCTCATCGTTTGTAAACGTGGCAACTTTTGTGCAAACCAATCAATATTCTTCGATTGCAATTTTTTTTACCAAAAATATGAGTAAGTATATATATCGGCCAAAACTGATGAATAAATTAGTTTTTTTGTATTTTTTTTTTTTTGTATTTGTATTTTAGCTAAAAGTAAGAAATATTGTTTTTTTTTCAAAATTGATGCTCGTTTTTGTTTATAGCGCAAAATAAGAAATACCGCAGAGGTGATCAAATACCACCTAAAGAAAGCTCTATTTGTGGGGAAAAAAGGACGCCAATTTCGTTTGGGTACAACGTCGCACGACTGCGAAATTTTCAGTTAAAGCGACGCAGCGCCGAATCGCAAAAAGTGCTCTGGTCCTAAAGGGGGAAATCTTTCCGGGGCTGAAGTGGTTAAAGGTTTCAATCATGTCTCCCCTTTCCCTTCTTTCCTGCAGACTGTACATATTAAGTTCCTGAATTTGCTCTTGCAATATTTTATCCCCCAAACCTTTCACCATCATCTTATCAATATCTTATGTAAGTGAGGTCTTCAGAACTGGACACAATATTCTAAATGAGGTCTCACCAAAGATCTATATAGGGGAATCAGGACCTCCTTCCTCCTGCTGATGATCCCTCTAGTGATAACTAAAGATCTATATAGGGGAATCGGGACCTCCTTCTTTCTGCTGATAATCCCTCTAGTGATAACTAAAGATCTATATAGGGGAATCAGGACCTCCTTCCTTCTGCTGATAATCCCTCTAGTGATAACTAAAGATCTATATAGGGGAATCAGGACCTCCTTCCTTCTGCTGATGATCCCTCTAGTGATAACTAAAGATCTATATAGGGGAATCAGGACCTCCTTCCTTCTGCTGATAATCCCTCTAGTGATAACTAAAGATCTATATAGGGGAATCAGAACCTCCTTCCTCCTGCTGATGATCCCTATAGTGATAACTAAAGATCTATATAGGGGGATCAGGACCTCCTTCCTCCTGCTGATGATCCCTCTAGTGATAACTAAAGATCTATATAGGGGAATCAGAACCTCCTTCCTCCTGCTGATGATCCCTATAGTGATAACTAAAGATCTATATAGGGGGATGAGGACCTCCTTCCTCCTGCTGATGATCCCTATAGTGATAACTAAAGATCTATATAGGGGGATGAGGACCTCCTTCCTCCTGCTGATGATCCCTCTAGTGATAACTAAAGATCTATATAGGGGAATCAGGACCTCCTTCCTTCTGCTGGGTATCCCTCTAGTGATAACTAAAGATCTATATAGGGGAATCAGGACCTCCGTCCTTCTGCTGGGTATCCCTCTAGTGATAACTAAAGATCTATATAGGGGAATCAGGAATCAGGACCTCCTTCCTCCTGCTGATAATCCCTCTAGTGATAACTAAAGATCTATATAGGGGAATCAGGACCTCCTTCCTCCTGCTGATGATCTCTCTAGTGATAACTAAAGATCTATATAGGGGAATCAGGACCTCCTTCCCCCTGCTGGTGATGCATCCTAGAATTCTATTCACTTTCCCAACTGCCTGGCCACACCGTTTGCCAATTTTTCAATCTGAATCAGGAACTCCAAAATCTTTTTCCTCTTTAATGCTGGCCAACACTATACCCCAGTATGTACTCTATCAATTAACTATTTTTCTTTAGGTGAATTATTTGACATTTATAAACATTGAACTGTAGTTTTTAGTGCTTTAACCAATCTTCCAGCAATGCCAAATCACGTTCCATGTTACAGACACCTCCAGAGATATCAACACTATTGCACACCCTAATGTAATCAGCAAATAGACATACCTTACCCAACAACCCTTTACTTATATCACTTACATATAGAATAAATAGAACAGGACCCAGTACAGAGGCTTGTCTGAAAGTATACTAGGAAGTAGTGAATGTGACTTTCATAAAAGCTTTAATATGATATCACTTGGTAAGTTTTTTTTCATTGATAGAAACATCTAGTGATGGCCTTTGTTTGGGCATTTTGTGTTATGGGATGACAACTAATATATAAAGTTCCTTGTATGGGAACATTGTGTTATGTTTCCCACCAACTCCTGCCTGTAAATCACCATGTGAAAGGCTCTCTACATGAAACCATAAGCTGCTGTGCTGATTAATATTGCCCAGGCATTTTTCATTCTTGTCACCATTAAAATAAGGTGATAAAAAAAAACAAAAACAAAAAGAAAAACCACTGTAGCTAGCAATAATTAGGAAATATGCCCTGTGAAAAAGCACATTCATCCTCTTATCACTGTAGCGCTGTCAGGGCTGGGCTCAGCTCTCCCTTCTCAGAGCAAGCTGCTCAGCTGAGGGTTAATTGCCCATCTCAGCTTCCACTCTGTCTCACCTAATGATCATGTCCTGCCTCGTTAAGCCAGTTCTGCTGCTATATAAACTGCCTGGATCAGATCGCAGATGCCTTTGCCTTGGTCAACATCTCTGGAGAAATCTCTGCTGTGTTTTCCTCTGAAAGACTTTGCCAGTTTGAGGTTCCCTTCTTATTCCTGGATTCAAGACCCTGCTCAGATGACTCTCCTCCGGGCTCCTGACCCTGCATGCCGTTTGTTTGACCTCCCTAATCTATGGACTCCTGTTTCACTGGCTTGCTCTCACTATCCGCTCTGGTTACCGAACCCTGGCTATGTTTTGACCACGTTTACTCTGTTAATATCATTTTACCTTTTTATTAAAAAGTGTGATTTTACTGTACTTCTGTCTTGGTCTGATTCATGGTTCCTGACAAGTGCATGTAGACCAGGATAAGCTGTAAAAAAGCTGAAGGACATCAACAGCAGTAAGATGTAACAAAGGATGAAAAAAGGCAACCCCCACCCCCAATTCTCTAAGGTGCACAGCATTTTGCTACATACATCTACTTTAACAGACCTGCCAGTGCCTACAAGACCTACAATGATCTCTCCCTAGGCACTTTGTCAGGAGCACTTCCTATTCACAGATAAAGCACAGGTATGACTATTGTGTCCTTGCCCTTTTGTAGTGAAGTGGCTGGCGTATCCAAAAGTCCCATTATTGGCACTTTTAGGCCAGCTGACCTAGGTTCAAAGACCAGACAGTGCACTATGGTTACAAAGAATTTGGCCTGGCAAATTTCTACATTAATTCACCAGGACTGCAAATTTTCGAACCCATTGGATCTACCACAAACCCATGGTAGCTGCAAACCCGAACCTCATTCATATAACAGTTAGAATTGGATTAGTTTCCATATTCAAGTACAGATAGTTGGAGAATGTAATAAACAGAGGCAATACTGAGCGCTAAGTAGAAACTTTTTGCTAGAGAGCTATGCTGTCATTGTTGACTATTACTTCTAAAAAAATTACCTGGCTATCCTGATCTGCTAGCTTTGATATTTTCCTGATACGTTCCTGACCTAGAACCACCTTGCAGATCTAAGGTTCTGCTTCAGTTTGATTTCACTTGATGTTTGCTTGTTCCAGGAGAGTGACTCCTGAAGTACTGAAGCCATGAACAGACAGGTAACTAGCATTTTTAGAGAGAGGTTAGCCATGGTGGCCCCTGTATGATCAGGGCATTTGTCTGCACTGTATACAGCTTTAGTAGTCTCTGTGAAATGCCTGAAAGTAAGAGCTAGCTGGAGATATAAAATATCAAATGTTTTCTTTGATAAATTAGGCAACTATTCCAAGTAAAAATATGAATACCAAATTGAAATAGACATACAGCCTCACTTGGCACAACATTTGTAATTCTGTTTGGCCAGTCTTGAGATCCAACCAGACCAGGCAATTCAGTGACCCCACTTTTCTACACTATGTTAAGGCTGGGTTCACACTACCTTCGCATGCGGCTCCCAGCAGGGGTCCGGTGCATCCTGCTTCGCCATTTCAGCCCAAATTTTTGGCTGAATTTGTACCTGAAACGGACCAAAAGATGCACAGGACTCCTGTGCAAATTCGCACCGGAGCCTCAGCGGACATATGTGAGCCATAGAGAGCCAAAATCTCCTGTTATTGCGAATTGAATGTGGGGGAATCCGCATCCAATTCACAATAGTGTGAACCCTGCTTTAAGCTGTACAGCTTGGTCACTGACCAGCCCAGGTTGGTGATTAGATATTGAACGAGTATCATCATAATAATGAAGCCATTAGCCATCGCTCTCCTGTTTCCTCCGTTTGGATTGACAGCACTGCTGTCAATGCAGTAAAGTCTAACTGGCTCACACTATTGACCCACCCTGTTCCAAGCTGGTTTGGTTTAGTGTTAGTGTACACCGCATGCTAGCACATTATGGCAGACTTAAAGTGTTACTAAACCCACAACAGTAAAATCAGTCTGCATATACAGTAAAGCATGCTTGTTATACTCACCGTGGAACCTAAGGGGTTAATCCTTGCATTGTGTATAAAGGCTGTGTAATCCTGTCTCTCTGATCCTCCTCTTCTTCCACTGACTCCTGTCCATTTCCTGATAGAACAGAGTATTAGGGGCACTCTGCACATGCTCAGTCTGGTGTGTACTGCTAGAGAGTTTTTTTTTCTTGGGAGGGTGCATGTGATCAGCACAGGGCCAATCAGCACTGTCCAGACAGAGGCTCAGGGGTCCTGCAATCTTATAGGACAATCAGGGGAATATGAAAACTCCCCCTACAAGCGTTAACAAGACACTGATAAAAGCCACAAGACTGTTCAAACTGCTGATGAAAAAAGGTATTTAGCAGTTTATATTTACTAAAATAATTGCATTTCAATTTCTGTGTACTGTGGGAGATCAGCTACAGTGAATGCAGGGTCCTGGGTTTAGTAACACTTTAAGACGGCCATCCAGGATGTGAATTGCTTTCCTGCAACCACAATGTGCAGGAAAGAAATGTGCTTGATATACCCATCAACACAGACAATGTTGATGCGGGAATCCCTTCTGCTGAGCCATTGTCTTCTCCCTGCAGGAGGGCGGAGGAAGTAGTCTCTGCCAGGAGAAGACAGTGATTATTGCTAGCGGCTATACCAGCCGCTAGCAATAATCAAAATTAAAGTCCGGCAGGATGGCTGCATCCAAATTAATTAATTGATCAACTTGGTACATTCAGCCTGCCCCTACATGGTTTGAATCTCGGCCAGTTCCTGCTGAACAATCTGAGATTCGAACCGTCTATGGCCTGCCTTACCTTTCAAACAAAGTCATCCAGTGCTGCACTGTCATCGTTCCTGTTGGTCACGGGAGCTTAGATCGGTCTTTCTTCTGGGTTCTGTCTCTTCAGCCATTTGAAAGGCCGAGCCGCAATGACGTCCCTCCTGCACATGCACACGGATGTCACATCATCATGGCACAACAAGGGCACCGTAAATTTGGTCCGAGCTGCGCATGCAAATTGCCGCTAACAGGCCGAGAAAGGCATTTATGACAGACCACTAGGGTCTCTCCTGCTATAAAAACCCTGACTGTCAGTGTTTTTAAGAAAATTGACTTGTAATCTATTTTTCATGAAATTATTTCTTACTGTATTTTTTGCCTTCTTGTAATGTCCTCCTTGTTCACCCAAAACCCTCTGTTTCCCCCTCACTTCAGTTTGTTTGGAATGAACAGTGTACATTAATTGTCATCATGTGAACTGCTATAAGCACACCACAGATCCCATAGTCCGTCTCAGGAGTTAACAAGAGAGGATGGCTATGTTTTAGCATACAGTGTGACCATAGAAAATGAACATAGTCACCCTCTCTTTGGGACAGGTTGGGAGTGCTGTAACTAGCGCTCCCAAAATGCCCCTGCCCATTGCAATGAATGGGCAACGCTTCCAAAGCGCCTTAAAACGTTTTGAAAGTGACGAAAAACTGGACTTTTTACAAATTTTTTTTTGGTAAAAAGCGCCCGCTAGCGGCTGAAAAGTGCCATCAAAACAGTGCTAAAGAGCCCCCAAAATGAGCGGTGCTTTAGCGCTAACAGCATAGGAAAAGGAGTCTTACAGGTAGTCAGATCAAAGCAGCATTTGCATTAGGAATACAGACTTTTTTAAAGAAAAAAACAGACTTTTAGGCCTCATACACGCGGACTTTTTTTGACGCCGGCGTTTTCTGGCGTTTTTTGCAGGTCTCAATGTTAGTCAATGGCCCCATAAAAACGCTGATGTTTTTGAGCTGTAGATGGCGTCGGCGTTAGTGAGCTGAAACTAGAACCCACAGCCAGCGCATTCTTAGGCTGTAACATTTTGGCGTTTTTTGACGCCGACGCCGCAAAACGCCAACTAATACTGTACCGGCGTTAACTGGAGTTTTTTGACGCCAACGTTTTTAGGTTGAAAAATAGCAGAGGGATGATTTTTAAAAAAAAACGCCTATTGACACAGACGCTCACTAACGCCGATGCATAACGCCGAAAAACGCCAATTTTTTTTCCTTGATGTCGGGCCCAACGTTTTGTTTATTTTTTAAGAAACGTGCGTGTGTATGAGGCCTAAATGTTTAACTGTTTGTTTTTTTAATAAAAAGGTTAATTGGTGTTTTTATAAAGTACTGGGAGTTCAGCTTCTAATTAAACCTGTCACACATGTAGGCAATTCAACCTGAGCATATGACACATAAAATACTGACCCAGATAGCAAGCAATTGTGCTGCAAGTTTGAAAACGACTTGCTAAGCTATTGCTAGACTTGCCAGGCTTCACAAGTTTGTTATACAATTGCAGCAATCCGCATTGCTTGACTCCAAATCAACTTTCTTTGCAAATATTCTGCAAGTCTGCTGCAGCAAGTTCTAGTTCAGTTATGTTGTGCTTAGTTTTGCCACATCATCCCTTTAATCCAGGGCACATATGAATTACACAGGTTGTTCTGAGGCTAATTTAATGCAGCTAAGGCACCCAGTGAGTTTAATTACCACCTTAATCAGCCCCAGAACCTGAGTAATTAATGTGTGTCCTGGATTAAAGGGATGATGTGGCAACCCTAGTCTTGCTATGCCTCATGGGATTTGTAGTTCTGCAACATCTGGAGGTCTGCTAATTGCATATCCCTGCATTAGTGTAATGGTCAGTGGGAAGAATTACCTCCTAACAGATAGCTACAAAGATCAAAGATGTTAGTGGGAATTTATCTGAGAGGTAGAAATTGACCATTGCTCAAGGAACCCCTAGCAACCTCTGGAGGAACCCTAAGGTTCCATGGAACCCTGGTGGAGAAACCCTATTGTAGACTCACCACTGCAACTTTGCTCTTACTAGAGACTTGCCACGCAAATTTGCTACAAATCAGAAAAGTGTCAACTAGAACTTGTGCTTCAAGTGCTCTGCAAGTGTACAACTTGGCAATGAAAATGTGCAGCAAGTTCACAAGACTTAAGCCTCGTACACACGGTTCGACGATCGCATACAACAGGTCGTACTCACGACCGTTGTATGCGGAATCGATCGTTCGTATGCGTGATTTTGAGCAGCCGACATACAACGGTCGTACAAGGGAGTTGTATGAGCAGACTAGAAAACTTGGTTGTACCAACAAGTGCTCATACGACCGTTGTATTGTGTGTACAGAGCAGTTGGTACAACAAGTTGTATTGTGCAAAACACGCATGCTCAGAAGTCAGGAATGGCCGGATGCTAATTACATGCACCTGAACGTTCTTTCTGTGGTCATACGATCGTGTAGTGCAGTCAGTATGCTGCATACAACAGCCAACATACGATTCGACACGATCGTATGTGCGATCGTTGTCCCGTGTGTACGGGGCATTACAATTCAACACTGCTACAAATTCATGGCAAGTTATCCTTGCTATCTGGGTAGGCAGAGGTCACGACATTCAGATCCATAGTTCCAGGCAGCATATATAAGCCCTTCCTATTCTGATATTTGGTTTCCTTTAGTTTCTGTAAATTGCATTTCGCCGGGGAATCTTCCTCCACTTTGTTAAGACAGGCTGTGTATATTATCTATGGAAATGATTTCAATTGCAGGAAGTCTGCAGGAATCCAGTATAAAAGGATTGCTCATATCCCAATGAATGCAGCCATGTCATTGCACACTACAATTCTGGGAGTCGCACATTTTTTAACCCTCTTATGCTGTCACCCTGTAAGATGTACAGATCTTCCAATCCTTCAACATCTTCCTTACATAGTTGCCAGGTATGCCATATTCTGTAGAACAGTCCTGATATATTCATATGCGTAAAATACAGTAAATGTTTACTTGCTTTTCTGGTTCTAAAATACTGGCGGCCTTTATATAGGGACGTTGAACAGTACTCTGTAAATAAACATGATACATTGTGAGCCATGCCTCCTACACAATTCAGCCACACTTAATTAGTGCCCCAGTAGCCACTTTATTATCACCCTTTATTGTACGTTTTTTTCTAGTACATGCTGTAATAGTGCTTAGACTGGGTAATATTACATTATATGTAGTTTCTGCAATAAAAAACAGATAGGAAGAGCTATGTGATATGGAGACTATTCCTCCCACCACAGGGCGACACCACCCAGGTGAAGCTATGTGACACGGAGTCTGTCCTTACCACCGCCCTGGAGAAGTTATGTTACATGGAGTCTGTCCCTCCCACCACAGGGCGACACCACCCAGGTGAAGCTATGTGACACGGAGTCTGTCCTTACCACCGCCCTGGAGAAGTTATGTGACATGGAGTCTGTCTCGCCCACCATAGGTTAATATCACTGAGGATGAGCTATGTGATATGGAGTCTGTCCCTCCCACCACAAGGTGACACCACCCAGGAAGAGCTATTTGACATGGAGTCTGTCCTTCCCACCACAGGGTGACACCATCCAGGTGAAAGCTATGTGACATTGAGTCTGTCCCTACCACCACCCTGGAGAAGTTATGTAACATGGAGTCTGTCCCTCCCACCATAGGTTAAAACCACCCAGGATGAGCTAAGTGATATGGAGTCTGTCCCTCCCACCACAGGGTAACAACACCCAGGAGGAGCTATGTGACATGGAGTCTGTCCCTCCCACCACAGGGTAACAACACCCAGGAAGAGCTATGTGATATGGAGTCTGTCCCTCCCACCACAGGGTGACACCACGCAGGTGAAGCTATGTGACACTGAGTCTGTCCCTCCCACCATAGGTTAAAACCACCTAGGTTGAGCTATGTGACATGGAGTCTGTCCCTCCCACCACAAGGTGACACCACCCAGGATGAGCTATTTAACATGGAGTCTGTCCCTACCCTACCACCACAGGGTGACACCACCCAGGTGAAGCTATGTGACATTGAGTCTGTCCCTACCACCACCCTGGAGAAGTTATGTGACATGAAGTCTGTCCCTCCCACCATAGGTTAATACCATCCAGGATGAGCTATGTGATATGGGGTTTGTCCCTCCCACCACAGGCTGACACCACCCTGGAGAAGTTGAGTAACATGGAGTCTGTCCCTGCCACCAGAGGTTAACAACACCCAGGATGAGCTATGTGATATGGAGACTGCCCCTTCCACCACAGGTTTACACAGACAGGAGGAGCTACAATATCTCACAAAAGTGAGTACACCCCTCACATTTTTGTAAATAAATTCTAAATTCTAACAGAGAAGACCTCTTTCCTTCCCAGACTCTGCAGATAAAGGTGGCTGCCACTGTGTGAGCATTACTGCACATTCCAGTTTGAAGGATTGCTGGTCAGGAGCATGATCTGTGGTTCACTAAAGTCGCTCTTTACTGATGTCATCTATGTTATATAATGAGGATGGATTGACCGCCTAGTGCCGATGTAGAGATACCCTGGCAGCCGTTTGCGGAGTGGTGAATCTACTATTTGTGAGCTGTTAACCGTTTATAATCTGGTAAGCAGTTTGTGACATAAGAGCACGCTGCATGCGGTGGACCCCCCTTACTGGGAAGATAGCCTATTTGGTGGTTGGTGGACATCTCCTAAGAACTACTTCTCTCTATTCCCTGTGGATGTGTTAGTTCACAGGCACACCCCTGCACACTACAAACTTTGGACTATCTGAGCGCTGTTTGCACCTTTCTGTGATTTATACTCCTTAGCCCACAATTATTGTATACATTTTTTTGGTGTTATATATGTATTAATTTTTTTCTGACAAGCGCTGCATTTCTGTTTAGATCGAGGGCAGATAAAAAGAGCAGATAAAAACCTGAATATCCAATTGCTCTATAAGAAGATTGCCAATACCTTGAAACTGAGCTTTAGCATGGTGACCAAGACCATACAGCGGTTTAACAGGACAGGTTCCACTCAGAACAGGTCACACCATGGTTGACCAAAGAAGTTGAGTGCAGTGTTCAGCGTTATATCCAGAGGTTGTCTTTGGGAAATAGATGTATGAGTGCTGCCAGCATTGCTGCAGAGGTTGAAGGGGTGGGGGGTCAGCCTGTCAGTGCTCAGACCATACGCTGCACACTGCATCAAATTGGTCTGTATGGCTGTCGTCCCAGAAAAGAGCCTCTTCTAAAGATGAAGCACAAGAAAGCCCGCAAACAGTTTGCTGAAGACAAGCAGACTAAGGACATGGATTACTGGAACCATGTCCTGTGGTCTGATGAGACCAAGATAAACTTATTTGGTTCAGATGGTGTCAAGCGTGTGTGGCGGCAACCAGATGAGGCATACAAAGACAAGTGTGTCTTCTGCCCTCCATCTATCCATTAAAATGCATGTGCTTCCATTGTGGAGCCTCTTATAAGTCAGAGGTAGGGTCTGCAGATACAGGGTGCCTTGCCGGTGCCTGCAGCTTACGCATGTGTTTGCAAATGTGTGCATCTAAACCCCAGTTTTTAACGCATACTGTTAGACAGGTCAATTCGGTTGGTCACAGGCTGGTTGGTAAGTTTAGCTTGGAAATTCTTTGGTTTTATTTAACATGCGTCTGCCCTTCCAGGGCTCCTTGCTGTAAAGGCCAGTTATAGGTGAGGGCAGTGACCCTTTTTTGTATTGTTGGCATATTGGTCAGGCAACGCACTGACACCTTTGCCACCATAGTGCAATGTGCTGTGTGTTCAGTGTGCTCCTGCGCCTTTAAGTAGGGGTGGGCTCCCTCCAGTCACTTGCCCTCCATCTATCCATTAAAATGCATATGCTTCCATTGTGGAGCCTCTTATAAGTCAGATGTAAGGTCTGCAGATACAGGGCACTTTGCTGGGCCTGCAGCTTATGCATGCGTTTGCAAATGTGTGCAACTAAACCCCTGTTTTTAACGCATACTGTTAGACAGGTCAATTCGGTTGGTTGCAGGCTGGTTGGTAAGTTGAGCTTGGAAATTCTTTGGTTTTGTTTGACATGTGTCTGCCCTTACAGGGTTTCCTTGCTGTAAAGGCCAGTTATAGGTGGGGGCAGTGACCCTTTTTTTGACAAGTGTGCCTTGCCTACAGTCAAGCATGGTGGTGGGAGAGTCATGGTCTGGGGCTGCATGAGTGCTGCTGGCACTGGGGAACTACAGTTCACTGATGGAACCATGAATGCCAACATGTACTGTGACATACTGAAGCAGAGCATGATCCCCTCCATTCAGAGACTGAGCCGCAGGGCAGTATTCCAACATGATAACGACCCCAAACACTCCTCCAAGACGACCACTGCCTTGCTAAAGGTGATGGATTTGCCATGCATGTCTCCAGACCTAAACCCTATTGAGCATCTGTGGGGCATCCTCAAATGGAAGGTGGAGGAGTGCAAGGTCTCTAACATCCACCAGCTCAGTGATGTCGTCATGGAGGAGTGGAAGAGAACTGCAGTGGCAACCTGTGAAGCTCTGGTGAACTCCATGCCCAAGAGGGTTAAGGCAGTGCTGGAAAATAATAGTGGCCACACAAAATATTGACACTATGGGCCCAATTTGGACATTTTCACTCACTCACTCACTACTTTACATTTTAGCAAAGTGTCATTTCTTCAGTGTTATCACATGAAAAGATAGAATAAAATATTTACAAAAATGTGGGGGGTGTACTCACTTTTGTGAGATACTGTATGTGACACATATATACAAACTAAGTGATATGGTGTCCAGATAAAACCATATTGCTTGTCAAACTTTATTGTTGTTTTGTTTTGTTATAAAATATTCATAAATAAAACGCCTTCCAAAAACCAAATTGATATGAAGGCAGAATGTGGAGGCGGAGCAGTGACCACAACCAAATCCAGAAAAGATGTGAGACTAACAGGATAAAGCACATATGGGGAGGGAGGAGGACAGAAGTACACAGCACAGATGGCCATTATAATAAGGGCTACAAATATAGTTTTCCTGTTGTGACTACAATTCCCCTTTAAGCTACAAACTCGGGAGCGTCCTCGCACTGCTGACACTTTTACCAGGGAAAAACATTTACAATCATGGAACACTTTCACCATGAGTCATCCCCAGCCTCTCAGTTATACAAGGACAGAATGAGAGAAGCTTTCACAAGCATGTTACAAAATGATACATAAACACTCGAGATCTGGGTGTCTGTGACCGCAATGGATTGTCGCAGCGGCAGCATTCCTCCGGAGGGCCAGCCACTGCGTACCAGGGGCCAAACCAGAGGTGAACACTAGAGGCACACAGATAGTCTTGCTTAAAAATACAGGCAACATGAAGAGTGTGCATTCACACCCCTTCCTATTCATCTGCTGACCCTATCTGCCCTTCTGGCTCAATCACTATTGTCACCAGAAACTTCCCCTTTAACCAGTCAGTCTTGTAACAAAAGCAAAAACAAAAAAAAAAATACTTTGTTCTTCCCTGGATCAGTTTTAGGCCTCATACACACGGGCGTATCTTTAAAAATAAACAAAACGTCAGGCTCGACGTCAAGGAAAAAAAATCGGCGTTATGTATCGGCGTTAGTGAGCGTAAGTGAGCGTCGGCGTCAATAGGCGTTTTTTTAAAAAAATCACCCCTCTGCTATTTTTCAACCTAAAAACGTCAGCGTCAAAAAATGCCGGAAAACTCTGGTACAATATTAGTTGGCGTTTTGCGGCGTCGGCGTCGGCGTCAAAAAAATGCCAAAACGTTACAGCCTCAGAACGCGATGGCTGTGGGTTCTACTTTCAGCTCACTAAAGCCAACGCCATCTACAGCTCAAAAACGCCAACGTTTTTATGAAGCCATTGGCTAACACGGAGAGCTGCAAAAAAACACCAGAAAACGCCGGCGTCAAAAAACGTCCGTGTGTATGAGGCCTTAGTTTAACCACTTGCCGCCTGGCAGTGGCAAAGTGGCTCCATATCGCAAACCGCCATCACCTGATCGGATCGTGAGCGCAAGCGTGCCGCCGGAGGCGCGCTCACGGGCTCACTGTGTTCCGGGGGAGCCAGGGATCGGGTAGGGTGGACTTGATGTCCGCCGGCTACCCGGGATCACCCCCCGCAGTGACAGAACGGAGGTCCATGTATGTAAACACAGGGATCTCCATTCTGACAGGGGGAAGGAATGTGATCGCAGGCTTCCTATATATGGGAGTGGCGATCACTCTCTTCCTTCAGCCAGCCCAGCCTGCATACAGTTAGAACACACTGAGGGAACACAGTTAACCCTTTGATCGGCCCTTCACTGCCAGTGACATTTACGCAGTAATCAGTGCATTTTCCTGGCACTGATCACTGTATAAATGCCAATGGTCCCAAAAAAGTGTCAAAATGGTCCGACATGGCCGTCGTAATAGCGCAGTCCCGCTAAAATCGCAGATCACTGCCATTACTGGTAAAAAGTAGAAAAAACGAACAACCCTGTAAATTAATTCTCATCATTCGTAAATGCGGCAACTTTTGCGCAAACCAATCAATATACGCCAATTGCGATTTATTTATTTTTTTACGGAAAATATGAGGAAGAATATAAATCGCCCAAAAAAATTTTTTTTTATATATATTTTTTTTTTGAATATGTATTTTAGCAAAATTTTTTTTTTTTTGCAAAATTGTTCTCTTTTTTTGTTTATAGCGGTGATCAGAAATGACGCAGAGGTAATCAAATACCACCAAAAGAAAGCTCTATTTGTGGGAAAAAAGGGTGCAAATTTTGTTTGGGTACAACGTCGCACGACCGCACAATTGTCAATTAAAGCGGCGCAGTGCCGAATCGCAAAAAGTGCTCTGGCCCTAAAGGGGAAATCCTTCTGGGGCTGAAGTGGTTAAAAAAGGACTGAGTGTTGCTGTAGCTATAAGATATACATTTTATTTGATAATTTGTCTAATTTAAAATGACACCAAAGCTTATGATTCGGATACAAAGCATTCATAGGTTAATGAAATAAAAGCCTTTTTTTTTTTCATTTAAATTTTTTGCTTATTTTTAAATGTGACTCTGAAAAAAAATAATAAACAAGATGAATATTTTTTTTTTTTTAAAAAGCTGGAGTATTAGTGAGGCTTTAATTCAGCTTTAGCTTTGCTTTGTTTTGGAGAAATTGCAGGTATGAGATATCAGCACACACACAAAAAGGGCATCTGCCAAGCTTCAACAAAGTATCACTGAAGCTTCACGAAGCATCGCTGAAGCTTCATTGAAGCATCAAAAACACATCATAAAAGCATGTTGAAGCAGTAGGCGCTTTAGGGCTCATGCACACTGCAGCTCAAAGAAGCGACTCCTTCAGGCTTTTAAACTTTTTTGAGCTCTTATTATTTTTGCCTGGAAACTCCCCTCCATGTTAGCCAATGTGTCCATGCACACTATGGCTTTTTCAGGCTTTTACAGGCATTTGCTCTTACAGGCAGAAAAAAACCCCCACCAAACTCACGTTTTTGAGAGGAGATTTCAAGCAGAAAAAACGCCTAAGTGCCCAAAAACACGTGAAAAGAGCGAAAGAGCATGAAAAAGCTCAAAGAAGCTCGAAAACACACAAACAAAAAATAGGAAAAATGAGCTGAGGGGAAGGTTTGTGAAAAAAGCTCAAAGGAACTCAAAGAAGCTCAAAACAGTACAAGCTTGAAGCTTCGTCAAGCTGCATAAAAGCTTAAATGCCTGTAAGTAGTTTTTTTTCTGAGCTTCAGTATACATGAGCTTTATATGTGTGTTGAAGCCGAAGCAAATGTAAAAGATCCCTTAAAGTTCTTGTAGCTCCAAAGTTTTATATTTCTGATTTGTGTCTGTTGTACCATGTACAGTTCTTGTGATAAATCCACTTTTGTATGTCTTCCTTTGTGTGAGATACCTGGTGATCCTGCCAGTCCCCATGTTTTCCTATTGCAAACTGAGAGCACATCCACCCCAGTGTGGTCAGTTTTCTGGCTGTGCTGGGAGAACAGCTTGCCTGTCCTTCAATGGCCACTAATGTGGACACGACCCCCCTGCATAGCTCTTCACTGGGAAGATCAGTAGTTAGCTCTTTCTCTGCCTACTTCTGACACCCCCACGGTCTCCACCCCCACCTCTCTAAGCTCCTTAGGCAGCTGAGAACAGGGGTCATGTGATTACGTATATAAAAAAGTATTTATATTGTGTGAGTATATACTGTATATACACCCTACCATCTGAATGACGCCGCTGAAATCCAGACTCATCAGACCAGGCAACGTTTTTCCAACCTTCTATTGTCCAATTTTGGTGATCCTGTGCGAATTGTAGCCTCAGTTTCCTGTTCTTAGTTGACAGGAGTGTCACCCTGTGTGGTCTTCTGCTGCTGTAGCCCATCTACTTCAATGTGTTGTGTGTTCAGAGATGGTATTTTGCATACCTTAGATGTAACATGTGGTTATTTGAGTTAAGCCTCGTGCACACGGGATGACGATCGTATACAACAGGTCGTACGAACAACCGTTGTATGCGAAATAGATCGTTAGTACGCACGATTAGAACAGCCGACGTACGACAGTCGTACAAGGGAGTTGTATGAGCAGACTAGAAAACTTGGTCGTACCAACAAGCGCTCATACGACCGTTGTATCGTGTGTACAGAGCAGTTGGTACAACAAGTTGTATTGTGCAAAACAGGCATGCTCAGAAGTCAGGAACGGCCGGATGCTAATTACATGCACCTGAATGTTCTTTCTGTGGTCGTACAATTGTGTAGTGCAGTCACTATGCTAGATACAACAGCCAACGTACGATCGTCGTCCCATGTGTACGAGGCTTTACTCTTGCCTTTCTATCCTCTTGAACCAGTCTGCCCATTCTCCTCTGACCTCTATCATCAACAAGGCATTTTCCTCCACACAACTGCTGCTCACTGGATATTTTCTCTTTTTCGGACCATTCTCTGTAAACCCTAAAGAGGGCTGTGTGTGAAAATCACAGTAGATTAGAAGTTTTTGAAATACTCAGACCAGTCTGCTTGCCACCAACATCCATGCCACATTCAAAGTCACTGAAATACCCTTTCTTCCCCATTCTGATGCTCGATTTGACCTTTGGCAAGTTGTCTTCACCACATCTAGATTCCTAAATGTATTGAGTTGCTGCCATGTGATTGGCTGATTAGCAATTGGTGTTACCAAGCAATTGAACAGATGTACCCATTAAAGTGGCTGGTGAGTGTGTACACACATATATATATATATATATATATACATGCACACACACAAAAGTTTTGCCTTAATTTTCTACTTTAAATTAAATAGGTTGTTGTAACAGATAAGGGCTTAAATATATTTGAATGGTTAGAATTGAATGGTTGATAACAGAAACTTAAAAATTAATGATCCGTATAATAGTTACTTTAAGGGAGAAGGCGAAGAAGGAGTTAATTAGGGCTGATTAGAATTAATAAGGGGGAAAACAAGAACAGATAGAAAAATAAATAAACAACACACTTTTATTTTTGCCAGCTTGCTTTCTGACATCATATACAGATTGAAACTCATCCTTTTGATCTGCAATTAAATGAAGCAGAGTAGATCAAATGTAACAATGTTACTTTGTATCTCTCTGCCCGCATATGAATTGTGCCACCCAACAAGTGAATGAAGAAGCAGCAGAGGGGCAATAAGACAGCACTGCACACACCCTGTGTGCTTCCATCAAGTTTGTTTGGAGGTGTGTAGGACGTCCATTCTGCACAAATTGTTTTTGTTTTTAGTTTTTTATGGAACTGGAGGGGTTAGAACGTCTTTTGATTGTAATACTGTCTGTGACCCCAGTACAGAGGTTTCTGTTTGCCTCTTGTCCAAGTGACAGGCGGGACACTGAAACAGGAAGTGGAGGAAAATCTCTACAATGGAGACAGAGGAAGCAACAAAAACCCACTTTCTTAAGCCTCGTACACACGGGTCAACGGTCGTATGACCGAACGGACCAAATCGTATGTTGGCTGTTGTATCTAGCATACTGACATGCACTACACGATCGTACGACCAAGCTGAATGTAGTGACGTGTTATGAACGTATAATGAGAAAGTTCAGGTGCATGTAATTTGTTTCCGGCTGTTCCTGAATTCTGAGCATGCGTGTTTTGCACAATACAACTTGTTGGACCACCTTCTCTGTACACGCGATACAACGGTCGTATGACCGCTTGTACAACCAAAGTTTTCTAGTCTGCTCATACAACTCCCGTTGTACGACCGTCGTACATCGGCTGTTCTAATCGCGCGTACTAACGATCGGATTAGCATACCACGGTCATTTGTACGTGCGGTCTTCGTATTAGAAGAGTGGTGAAGGAGTAGCTCCCTGTGTATTTTTTTTTAATTGCTGTTGGTGTTGGATGGTCCTGATGACGCCTGCTTCCTTCAATGTTTTCTTCTGGTGTCACAATAATAAAAAGTGAGGAGAAATCTCAAATTTTTGGTCGCATACAATTGTAAAATATGGACAGAAATTTTATGCATTCATCCACTCTATCCAAAACTTAAATAAATAAATATTAGATGGAGTTTAGCTTTAAATGGCCCAAAAGGCAGCCACAAATTGTAAAGAGTAACCCAACATACAGGCATAGTCCAAGGACCTTCTGCCATCAGTGTCTTCTGGTGGCCTCCTAAGTATGAATGATTGCTCTTCCCCAAAATCTGTGGCCAGCTGCGTAAGATTGATATACGGAACAGACTACAGTAACCCAATATGGCTATTATTGGTTGAATTCGGAATGACCTCTTCTGTCTAGGTGGCCCCTGAGCCACTGCCAATGTATCATCCACTTCTGTGTGTATATTGCAGCTTAAGCTATGGAGCCTGTAAACAAAACGCTTTTACCCAGAGCCTGTAAATGGTGATATTGGGCAACACAGTGGTGTAGTGGGTAGCACTTTTGCCTAGCAGTAAAGGGGTCGCTGGTTCGAATCTCAAACATGACACTACCTGCTGGAGTTTGTATGTTCTCCCTGTGCCTGTGTGGGTTTCCTCTGGGTACTCCGGTTTCCTCCCACAATCCAATGACATGCTGGTAGGTTAATTGGCTCCTGTCTAAATTGGCCCTAGTATGTGTATGAATGTGAGTTAGGGACCTTAGATTGTAAGCTCCTTAGGGATAGGGATTGATGTGAATGTACAATGTATATGTAAAGCGCTGCGTACATTGACGGCAATATATAAGTACCTGAAATAAATAAAATATGAAAAGAATCTGAAACTTGCTGACTCATAAAGATATTTCAAAGTATTAAAATTAAATATTTCATATACCTGACCAAAAAAAGTTTAAAGTGTAACTCCACTTTTGTTGAGGAAAAAAAACATTCCCCTCTGGGTGATCTATGTACATTGCAGGGATTATAACAAACTTTGTTGCAGATTCCTACCTTTCGTTATTCTGAAGAAATCCCTGCTTGTTCCTCTGTGCCTCTATTCTGAGTAGGTCTAATGGGAGTGGTTTCATAATTGACTGTCAGGTGTACACCTGCTGAGCACTAATGAGGAAATCTGCTGGACCTGCATCCCTTTAGATGTGTTCCTATTGGAAGTATCTCACCAAAAAATTTCATTTTTGTTGCAGGGGATTCCTGAAATCTGACTTAGTGCAGATTTGGGAAAAATCAAAAAGTTTGTTTCCGATCATGCGCAGTTTTTCGTTTCTGATTTTTCTCGTACGAAAACAGTACACATTAAGTGAAAATCGTTCATTCTGTTTCTGTGCGAGAAACATTTTGGAGCTTGCCCCTTTGGAAATTTTTGTTTAGAAGGTCAGAATTGGCCATAGAAAGTTGCGTACGCACTGTACGAAAATAGTACGAAAGTTCTTTGGACGAAAATTCTCGCCCGATTTTCTTATAGTGTCTACGAGCCGTTACACTTATAGAATTTTGTTAAAAAATGTTTATTTTCATAACATTCATTTGATCATTTTAAACCTAAAGGTGACAATCAGTTTTTGACCAGAGCAAGCCAAAAAAATCAAAGGATGGGAAAATGTTGTCACATCTAATGGTAGCAAATGAATTTCTAATGTTTGATTTCATTCCTAACTCAGAAAAATCATAGCTCGTCTTATGTGCATACATTTGTCGAAGCTAATCCAGAAGTAGTAATTTAGAAGCAGAGTATTCTACAAAAATCAAGGCAGTGACATGATACAAAAAGGCATTCAAAATTAGTTAAAGCGGTGGCAAACTTTAGGAATAAAAAAAAATTCCCCCTGCAAGGAAAAATCATAATATGCTAGTATTCACCGCATACCAGCACATTATGAAAGACTTACCTTAACCGGTTCCTGACCGGCTTGCGTACATTTACTGCTTCAGAGTGGCTGGATAGCCCAAATCGCTGTCTATAAATGGCGGCTCGCTCTCGTGCCCACCACAATCTCCAACAGTATGACCTGCAATCACCTGGCACCGAAGAAAAACCGCCGATGTAAACACGGTAGTTCCCTGTTCTGTCAGGCGGCATGTAAGAGATCTACTGATCCCTGTCACTGGGACCAGTTAGATCTCTTATGCCCATAACAGCCCAGCCCCCTCACAGTTAGAATACACCTAGGGAACACAGTTAACCCCTAAGATCACCCACTGCCGGTTAACCCCTTCACTGCCAATGACATTTATACAGTAATCAGTGGCTATTTAAATTTCTGATCGCTGAATAAATGTCATTGGTTACAAAAAAAGTGTCAAAAATGTCTGACATGTCTGCTGCAATATCACAGTCCCGATAGAAATCGCAGATCGCCGACATTACTAGTAAAAAAAAAAATAGCAAAAACGCCATGAATTAATTCTCATGGTTTGTAAATGGTTTGGTACCACAAATATGAGGAAGAATATATATCGGCCAAAACTGATGAATAAATTTGTTTTTTTTTATTTTATTTTTTTGGGATATTTATCATAGCAAAAAGTAAAAAATATTGTTTTTTTTTTTCAAAATTGTCACAATTTTTGTTAATAGCGGTGATCAGAAGTGACGCAGAGGGGATCAAATAACACCAAAAGATATCTCTATTTGTGGAAAAAAAAGGGCGTCAATTTTGTTTAGGTACAATGTTGCATGATCGCGCAATTGTCAGTTAAAGCGACGCAGTGCCGAATCGCAAAAAGTGCTCTGGTCCTACAGTGGGAAATCCTTCTGGTCCTTAAGTAGTTAAAACAAAGCTCTCCTGTCACCACTGCAGAACCTTCCATCTTCAACCGGTCTTCCTTCCGGGTTCGCGGACTCTGGCTGTCTGACTGGCCAAGCTGTGATGGAGTCGCGTGTGGGAGTGATGTCATTGCGGCACAGGAGCGACGTCATCGTGTCTTGGCCAGTCAAACAGCCAGAGTCCACAAACCCAGAAGGAAGACCAGGTGAAGATGGAAGCCTCTTTAGCAGTGACATTGCGCCGTTGGAGTCTCGGCCATGCCGCACAGCTCCGAAGGAATGGCACGGGTATGCCATTCCTTCAGAGCACATGCGCCAGTGACATCACCAGCTGCTGCTGGCTAGAATATCTCCTAAAAAGGTGCATGTTTAGAAGGTATTCATTTTACCTACAGGTGAGCTTTAATATAAGCTCACCTGTAGGTAAAAGTAAAAGTACGTACGATCGCTGCAAATCGTATGTTGGCTGTTGTATCTAGCATACTGACTGCACTACACGATCGTACGACCACAGAAAGAAAGTTCAGGTGCATGTAATTAGCATCCGGCTGTTCCTGACTTCTGAGCATGCGTGTTTTGCACAATACAACTTGTTGTACCAACTGCTCTGTACACACAATACAACGGTCGTATGAGCGCTTGTTGGTACGACCAAGTTTTCTAGTCTGCTCATACAACTCCCTTGTACGACCGTCGTATGTTCGACTGTTCTAATCGCGCATACGAACAATCAATATTGCATACAACGGTCGTTAGTACGAACTGTTGTATACGATCGTCGTCCCGTGTGTACGAGGCTTAAGTCCATTGAATGGTTGGACAATTGATTTTTACACTTTCTCATTTGAACATTTGAGCAAAAGCCCAACTTCAGGGTCCATACTCTGCCAACAAGTGTCCACGAAGGACTCCCAGTGTGTATGCTATTATTTTTTTTGTTACACTAATGCCGGCTTTACACTTGTAGAATTTAATTCGGACAAGAAAGTAACAAAAAATTGCTCTTCTGACCATTTTATGGTGCTTTCATTAATGCCTCGAATTTCGTAGAAAAAAATGTTTTACTTCCATAATAACTTTATCAAGTGCATGTGCATAAAACTAGTTATGATTTTTTTCTGCCAGAATTAAATTTAACAATTGGAAGTTTGTTCAAATTAGATCCGACAAATTTTTTCCATTCTTGTTCTTTGCTTCCTCTGATAAAAAACTCATTGTCAAATTCTTCCCTTTAACTCTTAGATAATCAAACAAATGTTCTGAAAATAACAATCTTCTAATGAAATTCTACAGGTGTAAGGCCAACTTTACTTTTTTCACTGACTACCTGCCTAATCTTCTCCATCAGTGGTCAGTCCTTGAAGATGCCTGTACTGTATACATAGTGAATGCATGGCGCCGTCTCCTCAGTGCTTTGGGCATGGGCAATAATTATAATCCTTGTTACTTTTCTTTGTGCTGTTGGTATGCCATTGGGGAGGAAGTGAGTGGAAATCTTCCCAAAGTGGGGGGAAACAGTTATCTTCTATTTCTGTTCTGGAGACAGAAAGCAAAATGTTGGATTTCCCGTCACTTTCTGGTCCAGTGACAATGGGGGCCAGGACAAAAAAGAGAAGCTGAAACTTCCTAGTGGGGACACCTATGTCAATAAAGCCTTCCAAAAGCTTCTAGCCCTTCATTAAAGCCTAGTACACACAGATAGTCTTCTTTTGTTTAACCCAGTGGGCTAAAGGAAACAAAACTGGAACGCGCACAAGGAGCTCACTGTACTAACTATCCAATGTTAGTACAGTGATCTCCCCGCTGAGCTATTGTGTTCCTCTAACAGGGCCCCACCCCCACCTAACCGCAGCGGTCATGGCTCTCAGCCATTGGCTGTGAGCACTGAATGGATGTCCGTTGGCTGCTGTTTGACAGGCTGCTCTACACACTGGCCAAATGTCAACAGAAACTGACCGATATTCGGCCTGTATGTACCAGCCTTAAAGATGAGGTTTAGGCTCTCTGCTACCATGGGTTTGTAGCAAACCATCAAGATTTGTGAAATTCATGAATTGTGGACATTTGGCCAAAAAGTTTGCTCCACCAGGAATACCGAACAACCTATTATGAAGTGCTTAGCCTTTGTCCTGATTGAAAAAGTCAGAAAAGCCAATAATCTGACTGTTTATTAGCCCTACAAAGAGTCAGAATTCAACAACAAGATTTTCCCACCCCATGGACTTAAATGGGGTTGGCCGCAAAGTTTGAGAACTTCAAGCCAGTTTTCGAGCAAAACCATTCACCGACTGAGCCCAGGCAGACTGACTGATCACTACCCCTACCTAATCTATCCAAATTTGAAAAACAAGTTCTAGCCATACATACCCTCTAACTGTATTCTTCCATTGGAATGAATAGGATACAAAAGATTTGCAGAAATTATCATCATAAGTACAAGTGATTTAGAGCACCGTGTCTACAATTGCCCCAACCCCTCTGTCCTCTCCCCACCCCGTTGAGACCAAGTATGAGGCATCTATAAGACTATCATATCCCACCAACTCAACGTTTTTCCTACCAGCACAACATGATGCCATTGAAAGTATATAGGAACTTAACATTAATCCAGTCACTCAACTCATCCTACTCTGCATACCAGCACAATGGAAGCAACCTTTTCAATATTAATGGCCACGTGGCTCCAGCACAATAAAATATACCAAACCAATGGAGGTTGTCACAAGCCTTTGAAGGAATATTTAGCAAAATACAGCACTATTGGCTGTAATACAGCAACACGTGGCAATATGGGGCCTTCTGATCTTCTTTGTGGAAAACTCATATGGAGGACATATAACCATATCATGTCTTAACTATGAAGAATAATGGAAGATGTTTCCTGGCTGGCTATGGGTTAGTGCACTTTGCACATTGCTCTTTACCTTGCATTAAATAATTCAACATCCCTGTAAGATGTCAGGAGGCCAGTGGAAGAAAAATATTCCAAGCTGATTGAAAGATAAAGGACTTGAGATGGGTGGCATGGATAATAAGAAAAAAAACAGTAACATCATCGGATCACGCTGGGTCTGTTCCCTCCCCGCACATTACATAACAGTTACGCAGCTCTGGGCTGTTCAGCCAAGTTGGCAGACGGAGGAAAGAGAGAGAGAAAATGGAGAAGGGGACCCTGAAAGACTTCCTCCGAGTCCCATTGGGTCGAGGACTCACGAAGAAAGGGGGAAGTTAATGTCATGATAGTGGATCAAATAACACAATTTCATAAACACAGGATAAAAAAATTGGAACGACGTAGCGACGACAATGAGGTGAGGGCGTAATGGTACGCGAAATGCCTTAGGACGCTTCGACCAGCGACCGACCAGAGGAACCGTGTCCCTGAGCCTCCTTCAGAAAGTCCCAGGGGAAGAGGTAAAAGAGAGAGAGAAAGGAGGCAGACGGTTGAACCGACTTGTCGGGTCTCGACGCATTGACAATACATTACAC
>BLSH010171324.1:2122795-2139036 GCA_018402905.1 Glandirana rugosa
CCCCCCCCCCCCCCCCCCCCCCCCCCCCCCCCCCCCCCCCCCCCCCCCCCCCCCCCCCCCCCCCCCCCCCCCACCGTCACCGTGGAGGGATGAGTGCCAAATACATGACCACTGTGATTGGCTGTCACAATCGTCACATGATCAGGAGCTGGGCCCTCCGGCTACCAATCATTTGTGAGGACTGAGGGCACACTCTCAGCAATAAAACATTGCCCGCCCAGTGACACAAATGTGCAGCGTGAAAGTGTTTGCTGCAGTATGTATGTGATATACGGATGGAAACAGGTTAAGCAGAGGTCAGCAATGGCATCGAAGAATAAATGTAAACTGTCTGTGTTGCTTATAGGCGGAGATCAGATTTTAAGCGGAACTAAACCCATTGATTTAACGGTTTCAAAAAACAGTTACATTCCAGGAATGCTTAGGTTCCATTCACAGTTGTACAACTCCAAAGTTGCTCTGACTTTGGTGCAACTTTGGATGAGTGCAACTTGGATACGACTTTGGCTTTGACCAGTGATAATGGACAACTGTTGCACACAAGTTGCATTGTAGAACATTCAGGTATGACTTTCATGCAACTACTGAGGGTTAACAAAAGTCTATGGCCCTCAAGTTGCATGGAAGTCGGACCAAAGTAGTTCATGAACTACTCTGAAGTTGCTGCAACTTTAAGGTGCACATATATGAATGGTTATCATTGGAAAACAAGCGGAAGGAATTGTCATGCAACTTTGATGTCCAAAGTGGCATGACAAGTCGCACAAGTGTGAATGGAGCCTAATTGTCAGATTTGCTTGAGCCAAAATGTCAAACCATCCAATGGGTGGTGTCATAACTGATCACATGTGCAGCATTATGGCAGTTGCAGACCAAACAGAGGCCACGATGGCCGATTCCTTGGCTGAAAAGGATAGGGGGGTTTAGTTCCGCTTTAAATGCCAACTGGTCCAGTATCTGGCCTGTAACCCAGAACCGTTCCCTCAAGGTAACAACCAAAGCAGAACTAAAGTCTCTAAAATGCTTACCTCCACCTTCCAGTGATGCAGCAGTTACATTCCTCATTGATCGCAGGTGCCGATCACATGCAATGTCTGTGCGATGCGAGTTTAGCCATACAGCTATGGATTTGCACAGAAAAAGGTGCAGGGACTTTTTTCCCGCACTGGAAACGGATTGAGTTTTCTCACCCATGCGATCCGATTTCTGTCCAAATCCACAGTTCGCACTGTGATCTGTGAATCGATCTGGGGGTGTCACTAACATTCTATTGACACCCCCAGCGGTTCACAGAAGGCAGTGTGAACCGTCTGCAGGAGACCTGCGATGCGGGAACTGGCGATGGAATCGAGCTGGTTCCCGCATCGCATATGTGTGAACCTACGCTCAAACTAAATTGATAACCTCAGGTATGGTAATACATATCTCCTGATGAAGCCTACAAATCGGTGAAACATGTCGGGATAGTCATACCACAAGTGTCATCTCCAATAGAATTTCTATGTGAACATTCATAATGAAATGATAAAATGTTTTCAATGAATTTTAAATGTCTACACCCTTTTTTTGTTATTTTTTTTGCTATATGCTTTATTATGAATTGATAAAATAAAATTATGAATTTTATTTATGAATACTTTTGTATCCTGTCATATATAATTGGGAAGTGGCGCCTTTGAGACTCCCATTGGTCATTTTGCCTGTATAAATTCATAACCTGTAAAAGGTTTTAAAGCGCCACCTGTGGATAATTTTAGGCACTGAAGTTTGTCGTTATTTCACAGGTGCGCAATTTTAAATCTTGACATGTTTGGTATCTATTCACTTGGTGAAACATCATCTTTTATTTTACCAAAAATTGGGTATTCTATTGTGTTTGTGTGCAGTAAAATTCTAAGAACCGGTTCACACATAGGCGATCCAACTTCAGGGGCGAATCAGCTGGACCACGCACAGCGCGACTTCAGTGCAGCTTGCAGGCGACTTCTGCAATAGAAGTCAATGGAAGTCATCTGAAGTCGCACAAAAGTAGTACAGGAACCTTTTTCTAACTTGAGTTGCTCCTATTAGAACGGTTCCATTGTAATGCATGAAGTGCGACTTGTCAGGCGTCTCAAGTCGCCTGACCAGTCGCCCCTGTGTGAACCTGCTCTTATTTAAGTGTCGTTTCATGAAATTTTGAGATTGATAAACATCTTCGTAAATATCGTGCATCATAAATTGCAACAGCCACCATTTTATTCTCCAGGGCCTCAGTGCAGCGTTGAGGCCCAGAATAACCACTGCCTTCAGTTATTCGTGCACCGCTGCCTACAAGTTGTTCATGATTACATCTCCCACTGACTTACTGTAAATTTACTAGACAGCAGCCTTAGCACATATAGAAATTTATGCGATACGCATGCAGGTCTGGTGCAAGGATTTTTGACACCCTAGGCGAAACCTAATGCCGCCCCTCTTGGCTCCACCCCCTTTTCCCTGCCCAGCCTGATCAGCGCCAATGAATTGCAGCCTGATCAGAGCCAATCAAATAAAGCCACACCAGCGCCCATCAAATACAGCTTCACCAGCGCCAATCAATACAGCTTCACCTGTGCCCATCAAATACAGCCTCACGGGGGTGAGGGCGGAGGGGGGGGGGCATTTGGCAGATCAGTCACTATCTCTATATACATTTGCAAATGGCATGTGATAATACAATCTCATTATCTCAGTCAGACAGTGTCAGTTTTTACATGAATCAATGCAGAGCAGCCAGTGACAGATCAAGAGTGGCCAGGCGCCCCTAGGCAGCAGTGCGCCCTAGGCAGCCACCTACTCCGCCTAGAGGTAGAGCCGGACCTGTACGCATGTAAACATTCGCACATCTGTTTACATGCGTACTGTTTAAAAAATGTGGCCCAAATTGGACCGTGAATGCAAATTTGTCTTGTTTTGGTTTACGCAGCTAATCAATACAATCCAAAACATAGCTGTGTGAATGGGTCCACAGCATTAAATAATGCTGTATTCAGGTCTATATTTTAGTATGGATCTGAATACACTGTATTTTATGCCTGAGTGGGAGTTCCTAAAAGGTCTATGCAGTTCAGAGGCCCCTGTGGATGAAAACAAACCACGCTGCTCTGAACAATATTGAATAATGTTCTGTGTAATGCTATTGCTGTAGGCCATTTTCACCCCTCCTGAAGCCTGCCTGAAAAATCCCCAAAGTTAGCATTCCCCCCCGTCCTGTCCTGCTTACAGCGGTGTGCACTGAATAAAAGTACAGCATGCAATACTTTTTCTCTGCATAGCACAGTTTGAGGCATTTGACCTCCATGCACTGTGCTGTAGCCAATAGGACTTAAAGGGATAGTTTACCTTTACCACAAAACTGCCTATGCAGATAAGGTGCATCTGTAGATAAAAACAAACTGTGTAGCTCTGACTAAAGTCAAATAAAGCTCTAGTTATAGGTGTAGGCCATTTGCATACCTTATGAAGCCTGACTGGAATACTCCCAGAACGTTACTAAGTACTCCAGGACGTTGCTAAGTGAGGCCTAGTCATCACTGTTCACCTCCACCATCACAGAAGTGAGCTCTCATATGCTGAGAGAGTCACTGCATCATGAGAGAGAAAGAGAATGTGAAGGGGGTTTGAATTAGAGAAAGAGCTCACTCTTATGACGGAGGAGGTTAGCGGTGACGACTAGGCCTCACTTAGCAATGCCCTGGGAGTATTCCATTCAGGTTTCATAAAGTATGTAAATGGCCTACACCTATAGCAAGGGTATTATTCATCTTTAGTCAGAGCTGCACAGTTTTTTAAATTCTATAACCGGTTCCCGACCGGCGTACGTCTATAAGCGGCGACAGCGTGGCACTGTCCCGCAAATCACCGCTTAGGCCTCATACACATGGACGTTTCTTAAAAAATAAACAAAAGGTCGGGCCCGACGTCAAGGAAAAAAAATTTGCGTTTTTCGGCGGTATGCACCGACGTTAGTGAGCGTCGGCGTCAATAGGCGTTTTTTTAAAAAAATCATCCCTCTGCTATTTTTAAACCTAAAAATGTTGGCGTCAAAAAGCGCCGGTTAACGCCAGTACAGCGTTAGTTGGCGTTATTTGGCGTTAGTGAGCGTTTTGCGGCGTCGGCGTCAAAAAGTTACAGCCTCGGAATGCGCTGGCCGTGGGTTCTAGTTTCAGCTCACTAACGCCAACGCCATCTACAACTCAAAAATGTCGGCGTTTTTATGGGGCCATTGACTAACATGGAGAGCTGCAAAAAATGCCAGAAAACGCCGGCGTCAAAAAACGTCCGTGTGTATGAGGCCTTATAGTCGTAACTTTAGTGCACGGCTGCTATGGGGGCGAGCGCGCCGCCTGAGTTGCACGCTCATACCTGCCGCACACACCCTGAGTGGGGCCTTGAGTCGGCCGGAGACTCGCGATGAGCCGCGACAGAGCCAGGACTGGGAACCGCAGATGTAAACACGGCGGTTCCCCGTTCTGACAGGCGGCATGTCAGAGATCTACTGATCCCTGTACTCGGGATCAGTTAGATCTCTTATGCCTCTGCCAGCCCAGCCTCCATACAGTTAGAACACACACAGGGAACACAGTTAACCCCTAGAGCGCCCCCCCCCCCCAGGTTATTCCCTTCACTGCCAATGACATTTATACAGTAATCAGTGGGTATTTCAAATTCTGATTGCTGTATAAATGTCATTGGTCCCAAAAAAGTGTCAAAAATATCTGACATGTCCGCTGCAGTCCCGATAAAAATCACAGATCGCCGTCATTACTAGAAAAAAAAAAAAATGTAAATTGCCAGAAATTAATTCCCATGGTTTGTAAACATGGCAACTTTTCTTAAAAAATAAACAAAAGGTCGGGCCCGACGTCAAGGAAAAAAAATTTGCGTTTTTCGGCGTTATGCACCGGCGTTAGTGAGCGTCGGCGTCAATAGGCGTTTTTTTAAAAAAAATCATCCCTCTGCTATTTTTAAACCTAAAAATGTTGGCGTCAAAAAGCGCCGGTTAACGCCAGTACGGCGTTAGTTGGCGTTATTTGGCGTTAGTGAGCGTTTTGCGGCGTCGGCGTCAAAAAGTTACAGCCTCGGAATGCGCTGGCCGTGGGTTCTAGTTTCAGCTCACTAACGCCAACGCCATCTACAACTCAAAAATGTCGGCGTTTTTATGGGGCCATTGACTAACATGGAGAGCTGCAAAAAATGCCAGAAAACGCCGGCGTCAAAAAACGTCCGTGTGTATGAGGCCTTATAGTCGTAACTTTAGTGCACGGCTGCTATGGGGGCGAGCGCGCCGCCTGAGGTGCACGCTCATACCTGCCGCACACACCCTGAGTGGGGCCTCGAGTCGGCCGGAGACTCGCGATGAGCCGTGACAGAGCCAGGACTGGGAACCGCAGATGTAAACACGGCGGTTCCCCGTTCTGACAGGCGGCATGTCAGAGATCTACTGATCCCTGTACTCGGGATCAGTTAGATCTCTTATGCCTCTGCCAGCCCAGCCCCCATACAGTTAGAACACACACAGGGAACACAGTTAACCCCAAGAGCGCCCCCCCCAGGTTATTCCCTTCACTGCCAATGACATTTATACAGTAATCAGTGGGTATTTCAATTTCTGATCGCTGTATAAATGTCATTGGTCCCAAAAAAGTGTCAAAAATATCTGACATGTCCGCTGCAGTCCCGATAAAAATCACAGATCGCCGTCATTACTAGAAAAAAAAAAAAATTTAAATTGCCAGAAATTAATTCTCATGGTTTGTAAACATGGCAACTTTTGCGCAAACCAATCAATAAACGCCGATTGCGATATTTTTTACCACAAATATGAGGAAGAATATAAATCGGCCAAAAAGGATGAATACATTTTTTTTTAAATATTTTTTTTCTGGATATGTATTTTAGCAAAAAGTTTTTTTTTGCTAAATTTACGCTCTTTTTTTGTTTATAGCGGTGATCAGAAATGACGCAGAGGTGATCAAATACAACCAAAAGAAAGCTCTATTTGTGGGGAAAAAAGCACGCAAATTTTGTTTGGGCACAACGTCGCACGACCGCACAATTGTAAGTTAAAGCGACGCAGTGCTCTGGTCCTAACATGGGAAATCCTTCCGGTCCTTAAGTGGTTAAACATTCCTTACTTGTGTAGGCACTTTTTTTTTGTAAAGGCAAACTAACTTTTTAACCACTTCCCGCCCGGCCTATAGCAAAATGACGGTAGGGCGCGGTTCCGTTATCCTGACCGGACGTCATATGATGCGTCACTCTGACCCACCGCATTACCGATCTCGGGTAAAGAGCCTCCATCGGAAGCTCTTTACCATGTGATCAACCGTGACCAATGATCGGCTGATCACAGTGTAAACAGGAAGGGTCGTGCATCAGCTTGTCCTCTACTCGCGTCTGCAGACGTGAGTAGATGAGAGCCGATCGGTGGCTTCCCTGACGGGGGGGGTCTGTGCTGTTTATCAGCACACCCCCCCCCCCCAGGTTTGCCACCCAGGACCACCAGGAATGCCAACCAGGACCACCAGGGATGTGGCAACACAGGATCACCAGGGGTGCCTATCCAGGACCACCAGGTAGCCCATCCAGGACCACCAGGGAGCCCATCCAGGACTACCAGGTAAGGCACTAAATGCCTAATAGGGATGGCACTCAGTGCGCATCTCTGATGCCTGCCAGTGCCTCCTTTTCAGTGCTGCCTAGCAGTGCTATCTATCAGTGCCCACCAGTGCCACCTATCAGTGCCCATCAGTGCTGCATATCAGTGCCACCTATCAGTGCAGCCTCATCAGTGCCCGTCAGTGCAGCCTCATCAGTGCCTGTCAGTGATGGAGAAAACATACTTATTTACAAAGTTTTGAAAGTGCCTGCCAGTGCTGCATATAAGTGCCTCATAATCAGTGCCGCCTCATCAGTGCAGCCTCATCAGTGCCCGTCAGTGCTGGAGAAAACTTACTTATTTACAACGTTTTGTGATAACAACAACAAAAAAACTTTTTTTTCAAAATTTTCATTCTCTTTTTATTTGTAGAGCAAAAAATAAAAACCCCAACGGTGATCAAATACCACCATAAGAAAGCTCTATTTGTGGGAAAAAAATGATAAAAATTCTGGGTGCAGTCTGCGCGATTGTCATTCAAAATGTGACAGTGCTGAAAGCTGAAAATTGGTCTGGGCAGGACAAGTCCTCTATTTAAAAAAAGCAAAAAACAAATTCATTGTGATTGATGCTGGATCTACACCGGGAGACATTGTTTTTTGCTTTTTTTAAATAAAGGACTCGTCAAAAACTGTCTCTGTTTTTATTTCTTTCTGACACTTTGTACCCCATACTCATTCACATGGGGGGGGGGGCAGGATCTGGAGGCCGGCTTCCAGATTCCGATATGCTCCCTGCCCGCAGACCCCCACAACCCTTAGCCAGGGTTGTGGAGAAGAACTCTTGTCCCCATCAACATGCAAAGCACCCCAAATGTTGAGGGCATGTGGCCTGATATGGTTTGGGAGGGGCACTTGCTCGCCCCAATCCTTTCCTGGCCTGCCTGGCTGCATGCTCAGATAAGGGTCTGATATGGATTTTGGGAGGGACCCCACGCCATTAAAAAAATATATATACAGTTGTGCTCATAAGTTTACATATCCTGGCAGAATTTATGATTTCTTGGACATTTTTCAGAGAATATGAATGAGAACACAAAAACGTTTATTTTACTCATGGTTAGTGTTTGGCTGAAACCATTAATTATCAATCAACTGTGTTTACTCTTTTTATATCATAATGACAACAGAAACTACCCAAATGACCCTGATCAAAAGTTTACATACCCTGGTGATTTTGGCCTGATAACATGCACACAAGTTGACACTTAGGCTGGGTTCACACTGTCCGATTCTCGGACCTACATGAGGAGCACAAGTCGCATTACGTCACAAAAACGATTCCCTATGAGAGCCGTCTTAACTGCTCCGACATGTGTTTTTCAAAGTCGGACCGACTTTGAAAAAGGTTCCTGTACTACTTTTGTCCGACTTTGATCCCACTTCAGCCCATTGAAAGGCATTGAAGTCGGATCAAAGTCGTATCAGTGTCTTCACTGATCCGACTTTGGCATGCGACTTGTGCTCTGGGGATCTTGAAGGGGAACTCCACACCATATTTTTTTTAAAAAAACTGGCATGGGGTCCCCCTCCAGGAGCATACCAGGCCCTTTGGTCTGGTACAGATTTTAAGGGGAACCCCATGCCGAAAAAACAGCGTGGGGTCCCCCGCCAAAATCCATACCAAACCCTTATCCGAGCACGCAGCCCGGCAGGCCAGGCAGGGGGGCGGGGACGAGCGAGTGCCCCCCCCCACCATACCAGGCTGTGTGCCCTCAACATGGGGAGTATGGGTGCTTCGGGGCAGGGGGGGCTCTGCGCCCCCCACCCCAAAGCACCTTGTCCCCATGTTGATGAGGACAAGGGCCTCTTCCCGACAACCCTGGCCGGTGGTTGTCGGGGTCTGCGGGCAGGGACTTATCGGATTCTGGAAGCCCCCTTTAACAAAGGGGCCCCCAGATGCCGGGCCCCCCACCCTATGTAAATGAGTATGGGGTACATCGTACCCCTACCCATTTACCTGGAAAGAAATATGTACACAAGTCCCCGCCCGCAGACCCCGACAACCACCGGGGTGGGCGGCCTGGTATGGTCGGGGGGGGGGGGCACGCTCGCTCGTCCCCACCCCCCTGCCTGGCCTGCCGGGCTGCGTGCTCGGATAAGGGTCTGGTATGGATTTTGGGGGGGACCCCACGCTGTTTTTTCGGCATGGGGTTCCCCTTAAAATCTGTACCAGACCAAAGGGCCTGGTATGCTCCTGGAGGGGGACCCCACGCCAGTTTTTTTTTTAATTTGGCGTGGAGTTCCCCTTCAAAATCCCCAGAGCACTAAGTGCCTGGCACTGTCGGGATCAAAGTCGGATCCCTGTTCACAGACAAACGGTCTGACTTTGACCCTATGTAGGACCGTAAATCGCACAGCAAAGTAGGATCAAAGTCGGACCGTTTTTTTGTTAGTGTGAACCCAGCCTAAGGGGTTTGAATGACTATTAAAGGTAACCATCTTCACCTGTGATCTGTTTGCTTGTAATTAGTGTGTGTAAAAGGTCAACGAGTTTCTGGACTCCTGACAGACCCTTGCATCTTTCATCCAGTGCTGCATTGACGTTTCTGGATTCTGAGTCATGGGGAAAGCAAAAGAATTGTCAAAGGATCTGCGGGAAAAATAGTTGAACTGTATAAAACGATAACCAATGAATTGAGAATGCCAATTAGCAGTGTTCAAACTCTAATCAAGAAGTGTAAAATGAGGGGTACTGTTGACAACAAACCACGGTAAGGTAGACCAACTAAAATTTCAGCCACATCTGGCAGGAAAATTGTTCGGGATGCAAAGAAAAACCCACAAATAACTTCAGGTGAAATACAGGACTCTCTCAAGATGCACAATAAGGAGGCACTTGAAGAAAGATGGGCTGCATGGTCAAGTCACCAAAAGAAAGCCATTACTACGCAGGCTTTTTGCCAAGAGGAATGGGCAGCTTTACCATCTGAGAAGATAAAGAGCCTCATCCACAAATACCACAAAAGACTTCAAGCTTTCATTGATGTTAAAGGGGGCAAAACACGGTATTAAGAACTGGGGTATGTAAACTTTTGATCAGGGTCATTTGGGAAGTTTCTGTTGTCATTAAGATATAAAAAGAGTAAACACAGTTGATTGATAATTAATGGCTTCAGCCAAACACGAACCATGAGTGAAAGAAATGTTTTTGTGTTCTCATTCATTTTCTCTGAAAAATGGCCAAGAAATCATAAATTCTGCCAGGGTATGTAAACTTATGAGCACAACTGTATATACCCTGAAGGGCCTGGTATGGATTGGGAGGAGACCCCATGGCATTTTTTTTCTTATTTTTTTCTTTGCTGGCAATTCTTTTTTTTTATATTCAGCTGTCAGTGGGGAACCCCGCTGACAGCTGATGACTCATCGGTTGTAAAGGATGCAGTGTCCGCCCACTCCTTAACAACTAACTATTCACAGTTTGTTAAAGAAAAAAAAAATGCAAAGTGCATGTAAAATGCAACACTTGCGTTTTTATTGCAGGTCCATACCAGGCTGCTGGTATGGATTGGGAGAGGGGGACTTGACGCTTTTTTTTTTCTTATTCTATATTTTTCTTATTCTTTCTTTGCCGTCAATTCTTTTTCTTTCATTCAGCTGTCAGTGGGGAACCCTACTGACAGCTGAGAACTCATCAGTTGTTAAGGACGTGCCAGCCGTCCACTCCTTAAGGCTATTCACCGTTTGTTTATGAGAACCCCCCCCCCCCCACAAAACGTATGTAAAAACTCATCAAAAATGCAACACTTGCGTTTTTAGTGCAGGTCTATTGAAGCCTATTACACGCAAAATGCAATCTGCTGCGGGCCTGGTATGGATTCAGAGATGGGACCCCATGCCATTTTTTTCTCTTATTTTTTTCTTTGCCAGCAATTCTTTTTTTTTACATTCAGCTGTCAGCGGGGAACACCGCTGACAGCTGACGACTAATTGTTTGTTAAGAACGTGTCAGCCTCCCGCTCCTTAACAACCGGCTATTCACAGTTTGTTAAAGAGGAAGTAAACCCTGATGAGTTTTACTTCCCTGCTATGTAAAAGCATAATAGGCTAGTATGCATCGCCCACTAGCCTATTATGTGCCATTTACCTGCAATCGACACCCAAGCTGTCCCCGCAGTAGGAAGTGTCCATCTACACCCCTGACTCCGGCGTTGTGACTGGCATGTGTGCGGGAGCCGCCAATCGCGGCACGATCACAGTGAAGAAACGGTGAAGAAATGGCACGGCGGTCTGTTTCTTCACTGCGCATGTGCCGATGACGTCGGCACATGCGCGTACACTGTATATCTCCTAAACCGTGCAAATTTAGGAGATATGCAGGGAACCTACAGGTAAACCTCATTATAGGCTTACCTGTAGTTTAAAGTGGTTGTAAAGAGCTTACAACCACTTTAAGGAGAAAAAAAACCCTGCAACACTTGCGTTTTTAGTGTGGGTCCATTGAAGTCTATTACACACAAAACGCAATCTGCTGCGGGAACAAAAGTCCCTGACCTGTCCAAAAACGCAGTGACCCATAGGAAACTATTAAACAAACTGTAGTGCATTTTTGCAAACCCCACTTAAAAAACGCATAGGTGTGAACCTAGACTAAATGTCAGTAGATCCGCATGACGGCCATGCAATTAGCATTTCCTGCTCAGCAATGGAAACCTCCATATTACTCTCTGTGCAGGTCTCCTTTAAGCCGATGGATCATATGCAAAACAAGCAAGGGGTTACTTGTGGCGATGGGCGGGCGTGCAGGGAAATACTATATGAAGCAATAGGCCCTATGCTAACAGACAGTGTGTACATGCACCACCCGGCCCCTCCCTGCCCCCCATCCATTTATCTTACATGCTGCCCTTAATGTCCCGCTTTTCTTAGAAAAACACATCCAAGGCTGCAGGGAGGGGTATGGGGTATCTGAGGACACTGTCAGCATATGGTGACAGCAAACCTTTACTTTGTTGCTAATCCCTTCCAAGTTCTATGAATTCAGAGCATGGCTTCTATAACCAAACACCTGCAGACTGCTGCCCCTCCATAACCTCTTCTTCACCTGCCAGCTAGGAGCAAACGTGCAAAGGGAACTTCGGGTGAACTTAAAGTTACATGTAACCCTAACCGGGGTTCACCCAAGTATCAGAGAAGTGCAATTTTATCATCCTAAACAAATGTTTTCAGATTATTTCATTTCATCCATTGTTGCATCTCATCTCCTGCAGCCTGTTTGCAGCCACTTCCTGTCCACATGCACCATAAATGTCAGCTGTCCCGGATTTCTCGTTCCCTGACTGGCACCAGTGCTGAGCAGCCGACCTCCTGTGTTCACAAAGCAGCAGGCAGCCGATGGCATCGGAGCCAGAAGCAGGTAGAGATCACTGGAGTAGCGGTCTCTACTACACTGATTTCCAGCATCTAGAGGAATCCCACAGGTATGGGATATGTAGAGTTACATTGGTCCAAGCCGAACAAGTGTAAATACACAAGGCTGTCAAAAGTTTTGGGACACCCGCCTTTACACCAGGGGTGCCCAACCTTTTGAGGAGCGAGGGACACTTGAGCGACTTGGTAACCGGTTGCGGGCCACAATGAGCGGAGCAGGCAGATGACAGGTCTGTGTCCACTCCACATATGCAGAGCAGACACAGACACAGCCTGCTATACTCTATGGGCCCTCCAGTCCAATCCGCCCAGACAGAAGGGGACGGATCCCCTTATGGTTTTCGGACTGGAGATAAGTCCGTTTACATCTGCATAAGTCCGATTGGATCCACCTGAAAAATGAATAAGCGGACCCGATCGGACCGGTCGTGTGAAAGGGACCTAACGCACCTTACCTGCACCTCAACTGACCTCAATTTTCACTTCTTCCTCAAGATTCCTGCAGGAATCGCTGGCTGCTGCTGTCCCCCAGGCGGGTATGGCTGGTGGATGCTGCTGGCTGTCCTCCAGGGCTGATACTGCTGGCGGGTACTGCTGGCTGGTACTGCTAGAGGGTACTGCTGGCTGGTACTGTTGGCTGATACTGCTGACGGAAACTGCTGGCTGGTACTACTGATGGGTACTGCTGGTCGGTACTGTTGGTGGGTACTACTGGCTAGTACTGCTGGTGGGAACTGCTGGTGTGTAGTGTTGATGGGTACTGTTGGCGGATACTGTTGGTGGGTACTGTTGGCAGGTACATGTGGCCCGTGGTTGGGCACCCCTGGTTTACACACACATGAATTTTAATGGCATCCTAGTCTTAGTCCGTAGGGTTCAATATTGAGTTGGCCCAACCATTGCAGTTATAACAGCTTCAACTCTTCTGGGAAGGCTGTCCACAAGGTTTAGGAGTGTCTATGGGAATGTTTGACCATTCTTCCAGAAGAGCATTTGTGAGGTGAAGCACTGATGTTGGATGAGAAGGCCTGGCTTGCAGTCTGCACTCTAATTCATCCCAAAGGTGTTCTTTCGGGTTGAGGTCAGGACTATGTGCAGGCCAGTGAAGTTCCTCCACCACAACTCCACACCATAATCCCCCCTCCACCAAATGATTTGGAGCAGTGCACAAAGCAAGGTCCATAAAGACATGGATGAGCGACTTTGGGGTGGAGGAACTTGACTGGCCTGCACCTCAACCCAATACAACACATTTGGGATGAATTATGGTGTGGGGTTGTCTTTCATGGGTTGGGCTTGACCCCTTAGTGAAATAAACTCTTAACACATCAGCATACCAAGACCCAACTTTGTGGAAACAGTTTGGGGATGGCCCCTTCCTGTTCCAACATGACTGCGCACCACTGCACAAAGCAAGGTCCATAAAGACATGGATGAGCGAGTTTGGGGTGGAGGAACTTGACTGGCCTGCACAGAGTCCTGACCTCAACCCAATACAACACATTTGGGAGGAATTAGAGTGGAGACTGCGAGCCAGGCCTTCTCATCCAACATCAGTGCCTGACCTCACAAATTTTGGAAACTTCTGGAAGAATGTTCAAACATTCCCATAGACACTCCTAAACCTTGTGGACAGCCTTCCCAGAAGAGTTGAAGTTGTTATAGCTGCAAAGGGTGGGCCCACTCAATATTGAGCCCTACGGACTAAGACAGGGATGCCACTAAAGTTCATGTGCGTGTAAAGGCAGGTGTCCCAATACTTTTGGTAATATAGTGTGTGTGAACTTGGCTTTTAAGCAGGGGCGGCCCGTCCATCAGGGGCACCCGGGAGCCGCCCCTTCTATCTTTGCCACCCCCTATATGCTAAATGGTTAGATTCATGAATAGCATGAATCTATCCATGGCCGCCGCGGTCACCCCCTATTCATAAGTCCAGCCCCTTTCATGATGCCGGGCGCATGAATTACAGCGCCGGTGGTGTTTTTTGAAGCACCCGATTAGTGCCATATGCTCTAATAGGCTTCAAAATAGGGTGGACTCCGAGCGCAGAGCATTGTGCTCGCAGCCCACTCACGTGTGCTAGAAAAGCAAATTAATATTCGCTTTTCTAACACTGAATCACCTCTCCGCCAATAAGGAAGCGTGGGTCTGTTACTTGTTTCCCAATTGGCTGAGAAGTCAGGCGATCCTATTGGGCGCCTTTGAGGAGGATGCACGGAGGGGGATGCAAGGAGAAGGAAAGCACCTGCTTGCTGGACACTGCTGCCCGCCCGCTTCCTAGATGGGGTAAGTGCGAGGCTTTGATGTCCCGACTGCCCTCTCGGGTGGGGGGGGGGGGGATTTCTGTTCGCCGGCCCCCTAAACGAAAATAAAAACACCGGCCGTCACTGTTTTAAAGTGTATGTCCAGTCAAAATGTAAAAACCTATATTCATTTCCACATTGTATTTCAGTAATTTCTATCCTACTACTATTACTCTGAATGATCTTCGAGTTTGCAAACTTACGTTGTGAAGATCCTCACACATTTCCTTCCCTGAATCCTGTGACGTGTACTCACTATACCCTGTGAGTAGGCACTGCTGTGTCACACATTTCACAGAGCCTGCCTTCCCACCTACAGAGGTGCTATAAGGAGGAGTTTCAGGAGGCGGAGTCAGTACAGGAATCACTACTTGCAGGCAGCATGGTACCATGGGATATGTAGTCCTTAGATATGGGGGAGCAGCTGCAAATCATGCAGGGATCCAGGAAATCATGGAAAGAGATGGCCAGAAGACAGGCAGCACTCACGACAGGAAAGAAGATTTTTCAAGTAAGCGTATATTGGATTTTTAAGTATAACTACTGTTTTTTTTTTCTTATTACAATGCTGATGTTATAAAATGAAAGTGTATGCTGAGATCAGAGAACTCTTTTAAACTGGTTGTCAACCATTTTAACCTACGGGTAAGCCTATAATACACGGTTCAGGAGATATACAGTGTGCTTGCATGAGCCCTCGTCACCGGGCACATGCGCAGTGAAGAAATGGCCTCCGTGCCGTTCCTTCACTGAGATCGTGCAATGACTGGCGGCTCCCACACACATGCGTGGGAGTGACTTCATGCGACTTCGGCCAGTCACATAGCCGGAGACCGCGGCCCCAGAATTAAGAGGGGTAGAAGATGGACGCGGCCTGGAGCGGGGACATCGTGGGCTTCCAATGCAGGTAAGTGGCAGATAATGGGCTAATATGCGATGCATACTAGCCCATTATGCTTTTATATTGCAGTGTAACCCATCAGGGTTTACTTACTCTTTAAGTGACATCACAGTATGTATATTTAGATTGTAAGCTCCTTGTGGGCAGGTACTGATGTGAATGTACAATATATATGTGTAAAGAGCTGGGTGCTATATACACACATGTAATAGATAATTAAATAAAATATGCAGATGGAGGCTCATCCCTTTGATCTAGAGATGAATGAAACAGAGTAGATAGAAAAGTAACAATGTTACCTTGTATCTCTCTCTCTGGCTTCTGAATAATCTTTATAACAATGTGTCAGAAGGTCAATTTTGTGGCATTAGAAGCTGAAACAGCGGCTGTATTTACACAGCAACTCCGGGCTACCAAATTTGATGGTTGGGAATTGCAAATACAGGGAGGGGAGCCATGGGCGTCCGCAGGTAGGGGCAAGGGGGGGGCAATTGCCCCCCCCCCCCTGGAATCAGGGATCAGATCAGGGGTTTCCCACTAGGTCCTTATCCTCTTGAGCCATGTATGCAGTTTCTGACAGTCTCTTGGGCCATGTATTCAGTCTCTGACCGTTTCCTGTACCATGTCCGCAGTCTCTGACTGTCCCCTGTGCTATGTATGCAGTCTATGACTGTCTCCTGTTCCATGTCTGCAGTCCCTGACCGTATCCTGTACTATGTCTGCAGTCTCTGACCATCTCCTGTACCATGTTTGCAGTTTCTGACCGTCTCCTGTATCATGTCCGCAGTCTCTGACTGTCTCCTGTATCACGTCTGCAGTCTCTGACCATCTCCTGGATCATGTCTGCAGTCTCTGACCATCTACTGTATCACGTCTGCAGTCTCTGACCATCTCCTGTGTCCTCTACCAGTCTCTGACGTCTGTACTAGGTCCTCTACCAGTCTCTGACGTCTGCACTATGTCCTCTACCAGTCTCTGACGTC
>BLSH010171324.1:2139231-2154902 GCA_018402905.1 Glandirana rugosa
CCCCCCCCCCCCCCCCCTGGAAAAAGTTCTGCGGACGCCCATGAGGGGAGCTGCAGTGGGGCAGAAGGACAGGGCGTACTACACACCAATCAGCCATAACATTATGACCACTGACAGGAATAACATTGAATATCTCTTTACAATGGCATTTGAAAGTGGGTGGGATATATAAAGCAGCAAGTGAACATGTTGTCTCTGAAATTGATGTACTGAATGCATAAAAAATGAGCAAGTGTAAGGGTTTGCTTGACTTTGACAAGGGCCAAATTGTAACCGTTAGACGACTGGATCAGAGCAACTCCAAAACTTCAGCTCCTGTTGGATGTTCCCGGTGTGCAGTGGTCAGGACCTATGGTCTAAAGATGGGTCAGGGTCATGGGCAGCCGGGGCTCGTTGATGCAAGTGTTGCAGCAAAGTCTGGCCTGTGTAGTCAGATCCGATAGAAGAGCTGCTGTAGCTCAAATTGCTGAGAAAGTTAATGCTGGTTCTGATAGAAAGGTGCCAGAACACACAGTGCATCGCGGCTTGTTGTAGCTCCAGACCAGTCAGGGTGCGCATGCTGACCCATGTCTACAGCCAAAAGTGCCTACAATGGGCACGTGAGCATCGGAACTGGACCATGGAGCAATGGAAGAAGGTGGGCTGGTCTGAATCATGTTTTGTTTTACATGTGTAATACATTGTGTGTATTACCTGGGGAAGAGATGGCACCAGGATGCAGTATGGGGAGAAGGCAAGGGGGTGGAGGCACTGTAATGCTTTGTTTAGTGTCGTCCTTGTCTTGTTGGGTCAGGGCTGTTTCGGCAGCAAAACGGGAACCTACTCAATATAAGGTGGGTAGTCACAATGTTATGGTGGGTGGTTATAATGTTATGACTGATCAGTGATCAGTGTACTCTATACTTCTAGCACATCCATTGTCCACAACTGGTTTGCCAGTAGGGTGACCACTTGTCCCAGATTGCCCAGGACAGTCCCGCATTTTGCAGGTCTGTCCCAGGCACCTTCATTCCAGGACAACACAGTGTCCCGGAATGAAAATGACACAGCCGATGCAGTCGTTTGCGATTCTGCATCGATTGCCGTTGACGTCATCCAGCAAGAGGTGGATAAAGCGCCCTCCCCTTCTTAGTTGGGTGTTTTCACAAAGGAGGAGACATGGGCGTTAGCCAGCCCTGTTTTCCCACCTCCTGCCGCTGATGTCACCCCCAGCCACCTGTGTTTGGCAGCCGTGGAGCCCCGACCGTCTCGACTCCCGGACAGAATACTGGACGCTGCATTGCTCAATCCTCCTCCTCAGTGTGTTACAGACATCAGGCACATTAAGTACTAGTAGTTCCCTATGGCTGCACTTAGTTTTGTGCATCCACTGCATTGTGCATATCAAGCAGAGGAAGCTCATTTTAGATTTGACATGGCACCGCCCCCTTGTGATGTCACTGACCGATGCATGCTGGGGGGGGGGGTTGTCCCTGAATGGCAGTTTGGAAATGTGGTCATCCTGTTTGCCACTGCAAGTTGACTTTACTACCTGGCCCCCTTCCTGCATGTAGACACCTTCCTGTAAGCGAAGATAAATGTTTGGTATTTCCAGGTAAAAGGAAATGTTGCCATGTGACTGGTGCTGGTGCTAGTGCTTGGTGATAGGCCCAGATTGTCACAAGGGGGTGGGAGGAGAGAATCCTCTGTCCAGTGTAAGCTCCAGCATTAACAGGACTGCTCCCTGCGGCTTCACAGCTGGGTAAGTCACGCTGCGCCTCCTCAATGGCCGGGCAACCTTCTGGGACCTGTGACGTGTCCCAGAAGATTGCAGGGTGGGAGGGGGAGAGGAGAACTTCCGCTCGAGTCGCCTAGGCGGCCCAAGTGGAAGGGGGAGCTGGGTACCTGTCAAAACTAGGTACCCACTCCCTAAAAATTACATGCCAAAGTAAGTACTTAAAGCGGAAGTTCCACTTTTGGGGGGAACTCCACTATAACCCTTGTGGTGCAGGGGGTAGATATAATCTAATTCCTGGAGTTGAGTTTTAAAGCTGAACTCTGAGCACAAGAACATTCATTTAACCACTTCCTTACTGGGCACTTAAACCCCCCTCCTGCCCAGACCAATTTTCAGTTTCAGCGCTGTCGCATTTTGAATGACAATTGCGCGATCGTGTGACGTTGCACCCAAATAAAATTTGTGTCCTTTTTCTCCCACAAATAGAGCTTTCTTTTGGTGGTATTTGATCACCTCTGCGTCATTTCTGATCACCGCTATAAACAAAAAAAAGAGCGACAATTTTGCAAAGAAGAACAATATTTTTTACTTTTTGCTAAAATACAAATCCATCAAAAAAAAAGAAAAAAAATGATTCATCAGTTTAGGCCGATATATATTCTTCTACATATTTTTGGTAAAAAAAATCACAATCTGCATATATTGATTGGTTTGCGCAAAAGTTATCGCGTCTACAAACTATGGGAATTGATTTATGGCATTTTTAGTAGTTATTTTTTTTTACTAGTAATGGCGGCGATCTGCAATTTTTATCGGGACTGCGATATTGCAGCAGAAATGTCAGACATTTTTTACACATTTTTGGGACCAATGACATTTATACAGCGATCGGAAATTTAAATGTCCACTGATTACTGTATAAATGTCATTGGCAGTGAAGGGGTTAACCTGTAGGGGGCAGTGAAGGGGTTAACAATGTTCCCTGGGTGTGTTCTAACTGTGGGGGGGGGGGGGGCGGGGCTGGTCAGGACATAACAGATCTAACTGATCCCAATGACAGGGATCAGTAGATCTGTCATGTCCCCCTCTCACAGAACGGAGAACCGCCGTGTTTACATCGGCGGTTCCCCATTCTGCAGCTCTGTAAGGCGATCGTGGGTCTCGAGCGGACATCGAGTCCGCCCGACCCACGTGCACGCCCGTGCAGCGTGCGCGGCCGCCGCTGCCGCCAGGGGGCGCGCCGGGAGCGTGCACAGGGGACGACGTCCATGGACGTCGTCCCGGCATTTCAGATCCGCGCTGGAGCCGTACTTCGGCAATAGCGCGGATCTGTAGGGGTTAAATATATTCCCCTGTAGCTGCAAAGGATATAAATCCACTTTGTGCACATCAAATACCTTTATAGACATTTATACAGCGATCAGAAATTTAAATATCCACTGATTACTTTATAAATGTCATTGGCAGTGAAGGGCTTCACACTAAGGGGGTAGTGAATCGGGTTAACAATGTTCCCTGGGTGTGTTCTAACTTTGTGGGGGATGGGCTGGCCGGGACAGAACAGATCTAACTGATCCTGATCACAGGGATCAGTAGATCTGTCATGTCCCCTGTAATAGAACGGAGAACCGCCGTGTTTACATCGGAGGTTCCCCGTTCTGCAGATCTGTCAGGCGTTCGCGGGTCTTGAGCGGACACCGAGTCCGGCCGATCCGCGGGCACGCCCGCGCAGCGTGCGGTGGGCGCGCCGGGAGCGTGCACAGGGAACGACCTTCATGGACGTTGTCCCGGCAATTCAGATCCGTGCTGGAGCCGTACTTCGGCAATAGCGCGGATCTGGAGGGGTTAAAGGAAGCTCCTACAGAGAGGGAAAGCTTCACACTGGATTACTGCACAGATCTGGAAGAAATACACAAAGCACACCAAGATTCAAGGAAGAATACACATGGTGAATGTATTTACACAATGGGGGGATTTACTAAAACTGGAGCACTCAGAATCTGGTGGAGCCATGCATGGTAGCCAATCAGCTTCTAACTTCAGCTTCTTCAGTTAAGTTTTGACAATAAAACCTAGAAGCTGATTGGTTACTATGCAGAGATGCACTAGTGTGCACCAGTATTAGTAAATCTCCCCAATATTTTCTTATCCTGGAGTTCAGCTTTAATTTTCATTGGCTAACCACACAATAGCAAACACATGCAGCTGTTTCACGGTGGAATCTCCTTTGAGCGTGGCTCCAGCATTGTCCCAAAATCTTTGGGGAAAAGAAATACATTGTTATAAGCATAATTAACCAGTTCAGGACCGCGCTATAGCCAAAAGACTGCTACAGCGTGGCTCTGAAATGCCCGGCGGACGTCTATGAACGTCCTGCCTTGTGCACACTCCCCACGCGCACTCGTAGCCTGCGACCCACCGATCACTTGTAGCAGCTGCAGAACGGGGAACCGCCGATGTAAACACGGTGGTTCTCCGTTCTGTGAAGGGGACAGGACAGATCTACTGATCCCTGTCACTGGGATCCGTAATCGTTAGATCTGTTGTCCCGACCAGCCCCACCCCCCCCAGTTAGAACACACCCAGGGAACACAGTTAACCCCTTCACTACCCCCTAAGTGTTAACCCCTTCCCTGCCAATGACATTTATACAGTAATCAGTGGACATTTAAATTTCTGATCGCTGTATAAATGTCATTGGTCTCAAAAAAGTGTCAAAAATGTCCGACATGTCCGCTGCAATATCGCAGTCCCGGTAAAAATCGCAGATCGCCGCCATTACTAGTAAAAAAAAAAAAGTAAAAACGCCATAAATCTATTCCCATAGTTTGTAGACTCGATTACTTTTGCGCAAACCAATCAAAATACGCTGATTGCGATTTTTTTTACCAAAAATATGTAGAAGAATATATATTGGCCAAAACTGATGAATAATTTTCTTTTTTATATTTTTTTTGGATATTTATTTCAGCAAAAAAGTAAAAAATATTGTTCATTTTTCAAAATCGTCGCTCTTTGTTTGTTTATAGCGCAAAAAATAAAAACCTGCAGAGGTCATCAAATACCACCAAAAGAAAGCTCTATTTGTGGGAAAAAAATTATAAAAATTTTGTTTGGGTAAAGCGTCCCACGACCGCGCAATTGTCATTCAAAATGCGACAGCATTGAAAGCCTAAAATTGGTCTGGGCAGGAGGGGGGTTTAAGTGCCCAGTAATTAAGTGGTTAAGGGCTTATTTACACTTGCTTCAAAACATGGCTTTGGACATGCAATTTTAGAGGTCTCTGAACGCCAGTGAAAGCTCCTGTGACTAAATAAAATGGTTGCCTTACAGTCCCATTCACACCTTGTGTTTGCTTTGCGTCGCTTCAAAAATTATACCCCATGTCGCTTTAGTGGTGCTTCAAAGCGTCTTCAAAGCCTCCATAGAAGTCAATGACAAAGCTTACTTGAATCGCATGCAGCTTTTGAGAGGCTTTAATTCAGCTTTAGCTTCTTTTTTTTGGAGGTATTGCAGGTATGCGATATCAACACACACACAGGGCATCTGCCAAGCTTTCTTAAACCTTTGAAAAGGCAACACCAAAGCACCATCGAAGCACCACCGAATCATCATTAAAGCTCCACCGAAGCATCATCAAGGCTCAACAGAAGCATCATCAAAGCACCACGGATGTTTCATCAAAGTTCCACCGAAGCACCACCCAAGAATCATCAAAGCTCCACCGAAGTATCTTCGAAGCACCATGAAGCGTCGTCAAAACACCACCGAAGTGTCATCAAAGCACCACCAAAGCTTCAGCAAAGCTCCACTGAAGCATCATCAAAGCACCACCGAAGCATCATCAAAGCTCCACCAAAGCATCATTGAAGTATCATCAAAGCACCACCGAAGCAACACCAGAGCATTGCAGAAGCATAATCTAAGCACAACCGAAGCATCGCAGAAGCATCAAAAACACGTAAAAAAAGCATGTTAAAGCGGTAGGCATTTTAATGTGCGTTGAAGTAGAAAGCAGGTGTAAATGACCCCTATTGAGTTTGTGTCAAAACTATATTTAATTAGAATTTTTTTACAAAAACTGCAACATTTTCTTATTTATTGAAAAGGGATCAGTCCACTCCAATGTAATAAAAAAAAATTAGCCACGCAAACTGCTGTACCTGGAGCAACCAGTAACATTTTACCCTACTGCAGTCAAATCCATCATAAGATGAAATCTGATTGGTTGATAAGTTTCACCGCATTTTGCACACTGCTGCCTGCATTATTGAATAAGAGTTTTCATAACCTGAAATGATGTAAGTTTATCACCGGAGTTCTCCTTTGTCCCTCCCTGTCTGAGACTAACACAGGATATCTCTGCTTTAACCTTTCTTGTTGGCTGCTCTCCCATAGGGCGTCACTCCTTTCTCTCTCTCACTACAGAGAATACAGGCTGGAGCTCATTCACAGGGAACAATCCAGGTCAGACAGACAAGGCTCATTGTTCTCGTTGTCTTGGTCACATGATTGCGTGACACCTAAAGCCTGTAGATGTATATTCTAGATAAGCAGGGCAAGATGAGGCATTGTACCATTGGTTAAGGTAGATGCTATAACATAAGTAGCACACCATGGAGAATCATCCTATAAGCCTTCAACAGCACACAACATACCCAGCGACTAGATGCTGCGTAAAAGTACGACTTTCATCATTCACCGTTTTGTAGATGTTACCGCTGAGTAAGTTGTGTTGGAGTTGCCAAATAGATGAGGCAGGTGAAAAATACAAGACGAGGAATTCCTGATTTTTTTAAAGAGCTTACCTGTGCTGAGACTATGGACATTTAAGTATTTATATATTCTAAAAGCTGGAGTTAAATGTGTCTTCCCTGGTTCCTTCCTCACCCTCATCAACTAGCTAATGACATTTTTATATAGCCAGTTTTCATTATCAGCCATATTGTGATGTCATCACTGGGTCTCTGTGGTCTCCAAACTGCGGCCCTTTTAACACCCTTATCCAGCCCTTGGGGCACTATTCCTCTCACTGATATGAGGCACTATTCCTCCCACTGATATGAGACACTATTCCTCCCACTGACACCAATGATGGGGCATTATTCCTCTCACTGATACCAATGATGGGGCACTATTCCTCCCACTGACACCAATGATGGGGCACTATTCCTCCCACTGACACCAATGATGGGGCACTATTTCGCCCACTGACACCAATGATGGGGCACTATTCCTCCCACTGACACCAATGATGGGGCACTATTCCTCCCACTGATACCAATGATGGGGCACTATTCCTCACACTGACACCAATGATGGGGCATTATTCCTCCCACCGACACCAATGATGGGGCACTATTCCTCCCACTGACACCAATGATGGGGCACTATTCCTCCCACTGACACCAATGATGGGGCACTATTCCTCCCACTGACACCAATGATGGGGCACTGTTCCTTCCATTGACACCAATGATGGGGCACTATTAATTCCACTGACACCAATGATGGGGCACTATTCCTTCCACTGCCACCAATGATGGGGCACTATTCCTTCCACTGACACAAATGATGGGACAGTATTCCTCCCACTGACACTAAAGATGGGGTACTATTCCTCCTACTGGCACCAACAATGGGGCAGTATTCCTTCCACTGACACCAACAATTGGGTACTAATATTTCCCCTAATACCAAAGATGAGACATTGTTTACTCCCACTGACACCAATGATGGGACACTATTCCTCCAAATGACACCAATGATGGGCACTATTTCACCTACTAACACCAATGATGGACACTATTCCTCCTACTAACACCAGCGACGGGGCACTATCCCTCCCACTGACACTAATGATGGGGCAGGGCATTATTCCTCCCACTGACACCAATGATGGGACACTATTCCTCCACACTGACAAGAATGCTGGGGCACTATTCTTCCCACTGACACCAACGATGGGGCACTAATATTTCCGCTAATACCAAAGATGGGACATTGTTTACCCCCACTGATGCCAGGGCATTTTCCACTCCCACTGGCCATGGTCTGGCCCCCCTAAAGTTTGAAGCACAGTACACTGGCCCTTTGTTTGTTAAGTTTGGAGACTTCCTGCTCTATGCAATGCAGGCAGCTCATAGCTGGTGAGAAGGGCTGGCAGGATGTTGTTCATAGCTTCCTGATTACATTTGTGCACCCTGCCTCATATTTTTCTTAAGAGCCTCCTTATCTGGTCTTACTTATGTTGATCCAGCTCAGAGAAGACCTGGGACATAGACCCACTCGTTGTGCTCTGGGAAGCTTGCATGATGGTCGGTCTGCCTATGTGTTCAAAAGTCTGCTGGGAGGTAAACTGCTTCTTGAATTTGCTAGTGATCTTCCATTTCAGACGTTATGGGTTTCACCTCTCTCAATAGCATACTGCTGATTATAGGCAACTGCTGCCCTGTTGCTCAAATGCAAGGAGACCGGTCTTCCCTTGATTCTGTGTAGCAAGGCCAAAGTGCTAAAAAGGCTGTTTGAACTTTCAGCGCATTCAAGACTACCCTCCTTGGCTGGAAATGTCCATTTGCCTTGACCGACAGTCCCTCACAGTGTGCCTCCCAGGCTGTCTTGCCGACATGATTCATAACAATGATCCAGTGTAATGGTTCAAAAGGGCCGTGACTTCCTCAAGGTCTTTCCATCACCGTGGACCGCTACTCATACTGAGTGACACTCTTCTCAACTATGCTCGATCCTGTTTCCTCCCTTGGGTTAAAAATCCTAGTTGAAACTTGCGCAGTCGCCCATGGAATCATCGGTATGCATGACGACGTTGAGCCCAGAAGACAGAGGCACTGAGAAGCCATCAAACAAGTGAAGGTAGCTGTCCTCAGAATTCTCTTCCTGACTGTCACTGCTTTCTCTGATGTAAGCAAAACAGAGGAACTAGCAGAGCACCCCAAACTACACTAACTGTTGGGTTGGAGAAAGTCAGCTTCTCTTTGCCCTATTTTTTTTTTTTTTGAAGTTGACAACCCAGCCATATCTCTGCAGGGTATGTATGAGGACCTCTTGGTGCGACAGCAATTGTTCCAGTTCCCTGGATAGAAGAATGATGTCCAGGTAGTGACAAACCCAGAGATCCTGTTCTCTGAGTGCAGTTGACACGGCACTCAGACCCATGCCAACATTCTCCCAACATTCTCAGAGATATTTATTATTTATAGGTCACAAGGTAGGCTGTTAAAGTGGAGATGCATCTAATCGATCACCAAACTTACTTATTTTGGAAAGAAAAGGAAATTTGGGATGTGAGGATAGGCATTCTGACAATCCAGCAGTAGCATCCAGCCAACTGCTTGTACTGTTTTAATGGACTCCATCTTAAAGATCTCTAAGAGGGCCAACAAGGTTTAACATTTTTTGATCTGCAACTGGACACTAGCCTCCGTCCCCTGCGAACTACAAACAGGGTTGGGTAGAAAACCTGCAGTCTTTCCTGTGAATAGGACCGGGACAATGACTCCCTGAGTCTAAAGTGTCTGTAAGTATTGTAGCAGCCCACCCACCCACTTTTGTGGTGGATTTGGCAAAGAAATGGTCTGGAGGAGAAGCAGTGAGGAATCCCTGAAATGACCATGAGTGCCTAATACCTTCCTTCAAGGATCTGTACAGCATGCTGTCCAGAAACCCATAAAGCGCGCCCTCTGGCTCCTACCTCAAGAGTCTGGACATGCGCTCGTCAAAAGGGCTTAGTGGGTACTTGTGGTATACCCAAGGATTTTTACTTATGGGCCTTGTGAAAGGTTGCCTGAGTTCCCTTACATCCTCTACCTGGAACCCTGGCCTGAAAGCTGGCCCTAGGCTCCCTGGACCTAGAGAAGCAGAACCTGCCGGGAGAAACATTTTCTTTTCCTTTTGCTTCCGGTTTTATGGGAGCAGATCGGACTTACCTCCTGTCACTTATGATATGGCTGTCTCCAGTTTCCTAGCAAACAGAGATCTTCTGCCATAAAGTGACTCACGCCAATCTTGTTTTTAGGAAGCAGGACACCGCCCAGGGTCTCAACCCTAGGGCCCCCCTTGCCGTGACCGAGTATAGCATCGCTATGGCCAGGCACCTGGTTGAGATTATTGCTGCTTCTGCAATAAAGTTCACAGACATTCATCTTGGCTAGGGCTCGAATGATATCGGCTTTATGGATTTCCTCTCCAACGGCTGTCTCTTCTCTCCTGGAACCAAAAAGCACTAGTCACCCAGGTAAGGACAACCGCCGGATGGCAGACCCCTGTTGGTCGCCTCGTTACTAGGTTACAGTCGCATTTACTGTGGGCATGGATTTCAGTGATGCTATATCCGGTCTCTGACAAGGATAAAACCTGTATAGACAATCAAAGGAGGAACTTTCTTTGGACTTTGCCATCCATCTGATTACATTTCTTCCATAAACAGAGAAGGAATTGCCGTTTTAAAGAAAGCATAAATATAACTTTGTTTTTTTACCCATGTAATGGCCTGCATGACCGCCTGGATCCACTGTTCCACGAAGGAAAAAAAATTGAAACCAAGCAGTTCTGGGTCTTCCTCTGAAGAAGAGGAGCTATTATCTGAAGGCTGCCCACTCACCAGAGTAGCCCAAGCCTCAGCCCACAGACACTTACATAATGGCAGATTTCGTTCCTAGAGAGGAAACACTGCAGGGCTCCATCAAGACCCACACAAGGGGCACCCAGGCTTTTAAGCGCAATTTAGCAGCCTGAGCACTGGGTCTTTGCACTGGGAGAGGCTAGAAACAGTGAGCTTTTGCCATAAGCAAGATGGCCGGCGCAGCCCGATGATGTCATCAAGACATGTGTTTGAAGGAATGAGGGAGTACCTCTGCGCTGCCACTTGATGAACAGGTTTTCCTTCTAATTGTGGACAAAATGTTTGATGAGTGTAGACAGCTGCTGGCACTTCAATAGTTATCCAAGACTATTTAGGTATGATTGTGGTAAAAGGTGTTTTGTGCCGCGCTATCTGTGTAGTACAATTGGTATTATGTGAATTAATTGTGATTGTGTTAGGTGCAATAGTGTCAGTGATGAATGAGTTTATGATTAAAGTATTTCTTGTTCGTGCATACTAGTGATTAAAATATAAAGCCGTGGTGGCTTACAGACATAAATACCAAACCAAAATTTTCAGGTGAGTATGTGACATATACAAAAACAGTGATTAGCACTTAATGATTGGCGACAGTTAAAGTAAAAGTTTGCAAATGATGCCGGTGATGATACACTTAATAAAATTATACAAATAATAGTCCATAAAAGTTCTGTCAGATGGGTGAATTTAAAAATCTCTTAAGGGTGATACATATTGATGCACTGGGTAAATACATCTGCAGTGATTGTAGTTGTGACTGATCCTTAACCACTTCAGCCCCGGAAGGATTTCCAGCTTTAGGACCGGAGCCCTTTTTGCGATTTGGCGCTGCGTCACTTTAAGTGAAAATTGCGCGGTAGTGCGACGTTGTACCCAAACGAAATTTGCGTCCTTTTTTTCCCACAAATAGAGCTTTCTTTTGGTGGTATTTGCTCACCTCTGCGTCATTTCTGATCGCCGCTATAAACAAAAGAAGAGCGACAATTTTGCAAAAAACCCCAAATTTCTTACTTTTTGCTAGAATACAAATCCAAAAAAAAAAAAAAAAATATAAAAAAACATTTTTTTTCACCGTTTTTGGCCGATTTATATTCTTCCTCATATTCGGCGTTTATTGATTGGTTTGCGCAAAAGTGGTCGCGTTTACGGATGATGAGAATTCATTTTTGGTTTTTGTTTTTTTTTTTAACTAGTAATGGCGGCGATCTGCGATTTTTAGCGGTACTGCGATATTTCAGCAGACATGTCGGACTATTTTGACACTTTTTTGGGACCATTGCCATTTATACAGCGATCAGTGCTATAAAAATGCACTGATTACTGTGTAAATGTCATTGGCAGTGAAGGGGTTAACCTGCAGGGGGCGCTCTAAGGGTTAAGTATGTTCCCTGTGCGCGTTCTAACTGTAGGGGGACTGCCCTGGCTGGGGAAGGGAAGTGGTCACAGCCTTCGTATACAGGAAGGCTGTGATCCACAGCCCTTCCCCCTCACACAGAACGGAGGTCCGTGTTTACATACACGGACCTCCGTTCCTTCGCTCCGGGGGGGCCATCGCGGGTAGCCGGCGGCAATCGAAGCCGCCGCACCCGCTCCCTGGCCCTCCCCGAACACAGTGAGCGCGCGGGCGCGCCTCCGGCAGCGCGCGCGCTCACAAGGCTCGTGAGCGCGGCCGCCGTCATATGACGGCGATTTGCTCTCACGAGCCACCTTGCCGCCGTCAATTGTCGATCGGCAGTCGGCAAGGGGTTAAGTGTGTGCTAGTCCCTCACCTGAGGTGTGCTAGCAACCTTGCACATAAAGGTTTCTTTGTATGGGTGATTCCTTGTTCCTCCTGTGGGGATCTCCACCTTTTTTGTGTGCTGTCAGCTATGTTGCTGGTGACTTTTTACAACTAGTCATACGGAGAGAGACCCTCCCGATCGGGTGGGTGCAAACAGAGAGAGGACTTTCCTTTGTGTGATATTGTTTTGTTTAAAACATTTATTTAAAACAAGCTTTTAAAATCAACACTCACATTTACAAGTAAAACGAACGAGCGTTTCTCCTACGAGCGCCGAGCTCGTGTGCATTTGTACTACACAGATAGCGCAGGTTTAGTCCTGCCCTAGGCCTAACTAAACTCACGCACCCCCCTAATTTAAATATGAACCACCCCTTCTGGTCAAGGCCACACCCCTTCCTGTTTAAGACCCGCCCTGAAATGTTCCAGTGCGGAAAGGGCCTTGGGGTGGGGGGGGCAATGGATCCCTTAAGAGATTTCCTCACACTTCCTGTTTGGCTATGGGGCAGCACAACAACTCATTGGTTGGGGCCGCCTCCTGGGTCCCTTGGGATCCCCGGGTCCCCTACACATGTATGGGCTGTCCCCCCCTCATGGCGGCCCTGCCAGTGCTTTATGGAGGTACCACACCGGTTTGTCTCCCGGCCCGCCCCATAAGACTGGTGCTACACTAAAAGTGTAGTGCAAGCCAACAGGGACTCTTTTCGTGCTGCCCCCCAGCAAAGTGCTGCCCTAGGCCTGGGCCTTGTTGGCCTAGGCCAAGATACAGCGTTGAGCGCGGCACAAAACACCTCTTAACACGATGTCATCAAGACGCCCCAAGCAGCATGGTCTAGAGCCCCACATGGGCAAACAGAACACAAACAAACATGGAGACATGGGAGGCACTCAAAAGAGAAACAGATCAAGGTAAGGGAGAACACATATGAGACAGCACAGAATAAAAGGGATAGGCAGCCCAGTATGGTGCAAGGAACCAAAAAAGGAAAATGAATGAACTAGCTGGCCCTCCCAAGCCTCAGCCCACAGACACTTACATAATGGCAGATTTTGTTCCTAAAGAGGAAACACTGCAGGACCCCATCAAGACCCACAGAAGGGGCACCCAGGCTTTTTAGCGCAATTTAGCGGTCCAAGCACTGGGTCTTCGCACTGGGAGAGGCTTGAACCCAGACGGCTACTGCACAGTGGCAGAGGTAGGGACATAGAACTGCTTACTCTTCACTGGTGCATGGAGGTATGAGGAAAAAAAAGAAGAATGTGGGGGGGGGGCTGCTAACTATGCCTTTTTTTATGCTATTCGCTGGTCCTGAGGGACTGGTCAAGAGGTGGAGCTCTATCACTAGTATACTGCCATGTTGGCGTCAGGAAAACAGATTTGGTTTCCACTCAGAGACTGATCACATTAATCACCTTGCAGGTGGACAGACAGACAAGGAGAGTGCCATAGCCAAAACCCGGATACTGGCATGAAGAGCAGGAGCACTAGATGCTTTTGACAGTACTGTTTTGAGGTCTCAGACCCAACTTTGTTATGATGCCCCGTGAATTGAAGCAGTAAAGAAGTTATTCTGCAACTTTGGCATCTGAATGAATTTTTCTACAAACTACATGTAATTATGGGAAGCATACCAGAGGTCATTGCCTGTGTAAATCCAGCTGTCGAGCCCTGGGAGGAATGATGGCCAGTGTGTGGATACCCCTGGGAGTGAGGGGGTTGAGCAAGCACAGTCAGGAGGGTGGAGGGGACCCGGTCTCTGGCCGCAATCCTCACATGGAAGAGTAAATTATGGTAAAGTGGAACGCTTACCCTGATCAGTCTAATTTTTGGGGTGACCAGGCTGCTCGCTATGACCACACGCGAGGCAGTCTGGGCACCTGCTTACAAGGGCGCCAGCTGTCTCTTCTGGGCTCTCTCAGCCGTCCCCTGGTTATGTAAAGCTGCACATGGGCATTGTGTTGGAGATTTCTCCGAAGCCTTCTGGGATGCGTGACATAAGTATCCAATGAGGCTTTGGGTGGAAAGGGGGGGGGGGGGGCACAGTCAAGAAAGCTGGAAGTGCAGGGTTGGATCCTGCAAAAAAGGTATTTAAGGAAGAAAAAAACTTTGAATGTTCTATTGTGTAACAGTAGGCAGGCAAACGGAAATTATGAAAGGTGATTAAAGATGGTGAAGAAGTGAGGGCAATAAATCTATACTGCTAAGAAAGGTAAAACATTCTTTTAATTACACATATAAAGCAAGTGGGTTTTTGACTAACAACTAGTGTTGGGCGAGCGGTTAGGACCGGGCATATGTTCAGCCCGAACATTGCCGATTCGCCCGTTCAGCGATCACCCGAATTTGCGCTGCAAAGTGCATTCTAAGCCCTGATTGGCTGAAGCAATGCACCTGACTGCTGGTCACAGTAAAGGGTTAAGGAGCAACGAATGCCCCCACTGACAGCTAAATGAAAAAAAAATTACAAATACTGCCACCTGACGAAAAATGCCCCCGATGGGTCTGTGCATGCGCAGTACCAAACGTCACGCCAGCTGATATGTTGATCAGCTGGCGTGACGTCAACACAGAGCATGCGCAGATCGTCTGAGGCATTATCCGACGCTATGCAAATAGCGGAGGGAGAACGTCAGATTCTGCCTCGCTGTTGCGGGGCGGATTTTCCATGTGCTGAAGGAGGTGTTTTGTCTGTGTTTCAGGACAGGTTTAGTGTGTTGAATGGCGGGTTTTTCCTGTGTCTAAGGGCGGTTTGCAACACACACAAAGCCCACCTTTAAACACACCCAAAACTCACCCCGCAACAAGGCACAATCTAACAAGTATGTTCTCCCTCGGCTCTTTGTAGATCATCAGATACTGCCTCCGACGATCTGCGCATGCGCTGTGTTGACGTCACGCCAGCTGATCAACATATCATCTGGAGTGACGTTTGGTACTGGGCATGCGCAGACCCATTGGAGGCATTTTTTGATAGAACACCGAAAAATATGAAAAAAAAAACAGCATGTGAAAAAAACTGCCCCCATGTGACTCCACTGACCCAGCATGCCCCGATTGGTAACATCACAGGTGGTTCTGCCCCTTACCTATTTAAGACCTTTCAGATGGCGGAGCAGGCAGATGGCGGTTAGCCTTCGTCGCGGGCGTAGTTTTTTTTTCAGATCCGGCGGGCATCATGATTGATGATGGATCTACATTGAGGAATATTGTTTTTTTTGCTTTTAATAAAGGAATTGTCAAAAACTGTGTGTGTGTTTTTATTTCTTTTTAACACTTTTTTGGTGAATGGGTAGGGGTTGAACGGGGCTTCCAGATTCCCATAAGCCCGCAGACCCCCACAACCACAGCCTAGGGTTGTCGGGAAGAGGCCCTTGTCCCCATCAACATGGTCCCCAAAGTACCCCCCATGTTAAGGGCATGTTGCCTGGTTTAGTTCAGGAGGGTGGGCGCTCGCTGCCCCCCTTTCCTGGTCTGCCAGGCTGCAGGCTTGGATAAGGGTCTGGTATGGATTTTGGGGGGACCCTATGCCATTTTT
>BLSH010171324.1:2155022-2176834 GCA_018402905.1 Glandirana rugosa
CCCCCCCCCCCCCCCCGGGCATTAGATTTGAAGGAATTTTTCATTTTTATTGCTTCACTTTAAGCATAATTAACTGCTTCCCGACCGCGCGCCGTCTTTTCACGGCGGCAGTCGGGGAGCTGGGCGCGAATCGCCGTAAATAAACGGCGATTCGCATTTTGGCCACCAGGGGGCGCGCACGCCGCACTCCCGAGGAGTGTGCCCGCGGCTCGGGCGGACCCGATGTCCGCCGGCGAGCCGCGATGAGCGGCTACAGGGAAAAGAAGGGGAACCGCCGATGTAAACACGGCGGTTCCCCGCCCTGTCAGTGGGGCATGAGAGATCTACTGATCCCTGTCACTGGGATCAGTTAGATCTCTCATGCCCATGTTAGCCCAACCCCCCCACAGTAAGAACACACCCAGGGAACACAGTTAACCCCTAGCTCCCCCCCCAGGTTAACCCCTTCACTGCCAATGACATTTATACAGTAATCAGTGGACATTTAAATTTCTGATCGCTGAATAAATGTCATTGGTCCCAAAAAAGTGTCAAAAATGTCCGACATGTCCGCTGCAATATCGCAGTACCGCTAAAAATCGCAGATCGCCGCCATTACTAGTAAAAAATAAAAAAAAAATAAAAACCCCAGAAATGAATTCTCATCATCCGTAAACGCGGCCACTTTTGCGCAAACCAATCAATAAACGCCGATTGCGATTTTTTTTATCGCAAATATGAGGAAGAATATAAATCGGACAAAAACGGTGAAAAAAAATGTTTTTTTATATTTTTTTTTGGGATTTGAATTTTAGCAAAAAGTAAGAAATTTGGGTTTTTTTGCAAAATGGTCGCTCTTCTTTTGTTTATAGCGGCGATCAGAAATGACGCAGAGGCGATCAAATACCACCAAAAGAAAGCTCTATTTGTGGGAAAAAAAGGACGCAAATTTTGTTTGGGTACAACGTCGCACGACCGCGCAATAGTCCGTTAAAGCGACGCAGCACCGAATCGCAAAAAGTGCTCTGGTCCTAAAGCTGCAAAACCTTCCGGGGCTGAAGTGGTTAAAGTCACTGCTCCTGTAAAAACAATCTTTTTAAAAATAAAAATTTATATTGATACATGTCCCCCAGGGCATGTATCCCTCAGGGATTTTTCAAGGTTGGGTCCCATAGACTTTTATAGAGTTCGGGGCACGAGTCCGAACTTTTTACATGTTTGGAGATTTGGTGTGAACCGAACTGGGAGCTTTGTTTGGCCCATCTCTACCAAAAACAATCCTGATGATTTCTAGACTGCAAACTTCTCTCCTAATGGGGTCCTCTCCTGCCCCTAGGCCCCATGGCAGCCATAATTCAGTCACTAATCATATATATCATGGCACTTTATTTTGTATGCTCTCTACAGTGTGAGTCTGTGTCTGGCCAGCCCTGATTGGTGCTGTGCCAGTCACATGACTAAAAAAAAAGCTTCAGAAAAGCAATTCAAATTAATTATAAATACCAAAAAACTGTTTTACAGTTTCCTATTCATTTTTTATTGAACGACAGATGTGCATACTATACCCCGCACCTATAGTGTTCAGCAATATGAGGACATTGAGGAGGAGGGAAAGAGGAGAGTGTCATTTACCACTGTGTATATGCCCATATGTGTGACTCTATAGTCATGTGGGCTGCACAGATAAGAAAAAGGTAGGAAATTAAGAGCTTAGAACAGAACTGAAATATGAGCATGCTCCGTAGAGGACACCAGCTGGTCTACACAATCTGAGCCTGTAGTGGGAACACAGAGGAGATGGGAGGGACAGCTAAAGGCAGGATTAACCAGGTATATTTCACTCTAAACAAAACAAATGCTTTAGTGGATTTATGTTATGATATATAACATGTAATGAGAATTTTTCGTTTTCCCCAGTACAGAGTACAGAGATGGATGAAGTTGTATGTAAACGCAAAAACATTTCTTATTGTTTTGTATAGAGTAAGGAAGGGTTAGGCCTTGTGTCAAGTTTCCATTGCTGTCTACTGCTAGTGAGATTCACCACTCTGTTTGTACTGGTGACCATTGTTAGAAAAGAACAATGTAAGGGTTGTCACCATGTCTCTAGAGCTAAAGGTGAGAAAAAATCCTTTAATTAGGGACACCTTTTCCTATTACAATTCTCTAACATGACAATTTTCTTCACGTAGGAGAGGCTTTCTCTGATTTCTTGTTGTGTTTCCAGTGCAGACAGCAAAGAAAAATCTCCCCTGCACAACACAGGAAGGAAATAAATAGGGATTTTCCTTACTCTATGGAGCACCTTCTAGGTTGCTATAAGGATGTAGATAGGTTTCTGATAGATTAGGTAAATTTAGACAGGCCTGGCTGGCAACAAGACCTGTTTGTTTTGATCTGGGTTGGGAGTGACTCAGGGTAGAGCTGGTGACTCACAGGCAGCATCACTGAGACCCCCCACTTCTTTCTAGAATGCTCTAATGTTTTCTAGAAAGGCCTCCTTAAATACCCTGGGTCAGCCCAGCTGGGGAGGAGTTGTTCGGGTAAAAAGCTGGAGATGTAGTGCTAGGCTGTTGGGGCCTTTAAGGGAGCTCCCCAGTCTGGGGTGGGGTGACCTTGGGCCTGGGCTTGGGTGCGGACGGGACCCTCTAAGAACACGTGGAAGTGTCCTGGACTGGAGGCACAGGAGCAAGGACAGGACAGCAGAAGAGAGCACTGCCAGGCAAGTCTCCAAGGAGGAACAACAGGTCACAGCCTGGAGGGCTGGTGAATGATACACAGTCAAGAGGACTGGGAAGGCACGCCTGAGAGGACTGGGAGAGTGCAGTCTGGGATGGGTGCAGAACTAGATGAGAGAACTGGGGAGGCATGCCTGAGAGGACTGGGAGAGCACAGTCTGGGATGGGTGCAGAATGGACTTTGGAGGCATGGGCAGTGGAGAGAGGCAGCTGCAGCCATGATGGCTGGCAGGGCCTGAAGAGGTGGTGCTGGGAGCAGTAGCCACATAGACGCCTAGCACTGGGACTTACCTACATTTTGCTTCACCAAAGGGGCCCGTGGTCCCTGCCTGCAAAAGGCATTCACCCTTAGGCCTGGTGGAGTCAGTGCCAGGCCTACAAATCAGTGCTAGCTGATCTGAGAAGTGCAAGCAAATGATGGAGGTATTGGGGAGAAATAGTCTGCAAAGAAAGAGATGTGCTGTAGAGAAGAGAGGAGGTGTATATACATTGAGTCTTGTGTATATTATGTTCAATCAAGTGGGCATCCCATACTCCCTTATCCTACCAAAGTTTAATAAAAATACAAAAACAAGTGCAAGGACTGTTTCATGTCTCTGGATGCTTGAAATCGTGTGCCTGGCTGGGCAGAGTCACGAACGGACCACAACACTCAGCAGCCCCTACGGGGCTACTGCTACATCTATATACAATAAAACATGTGCGAAAAATTGGCCCCAAGGCAAGATAGAAGCTTTGGTCCACCTATCCCATAAATAGAAGTGTATAAAAACTACAATAGGCACAAAGAACCCTTTAGAATTGTCTATCCCGGCATATCCCCATCACATTTAATTTGTCTACAAGTCCATCCTCCCTTCTGAAATAACAGGTGGATATACAGCTTTAAGCAATTGCTCTGTCCCCCTGGTTTGCTGCAGGAGCATAAAGGCTGTAGCTGGAACCCCTGGACATCCCCTGGGCCCTTGGTTCCTTCCTAGGCTACCTTGTGGATAATCCAGCTCTGCCAGAATAGGGTAAGTGGGGATTTCAACTATGTGTGGATGCTCTATATAATCAAGGCATGTTTCCAAAGCTTCCAGGTAGCTGGATAAGAAAGGGGTAGGAGCAAATGGCTTTCCAATAGCCATAGCAACCCATAGCAAGGGGGCTTCATTAGGGAGACTTTGGAGGAAATTTAAACATACAAAATCCATGAACGTATGAAGAATACAAATATCTGTCACTGTATTATTAGGGGGGTCTTGCTCTTGACACTGACCCTGCACCCCCATGACATTTTCAATCAGGAAGAGCTGACGTCAGATTTATAGGTGGAAACTTCGGAATCCGTTTCTCTAGTTCAGTGGTTCTCAACTCCGGTCCTCAGGCCCCCCCAACAGGCCAGGTTTGCAGGATAACTGAAATACATCACAGGTGATAGAATTTTACTGCTCAGTGATTGCAGTATTCTAGTCTGCATCTCCCCAAGGTAATACTTAAAATCTGGCCTGTTGGGGGGGCCCGAGGACCGGAGTTGAGAACCACTGCTCTAGTTGCAGATACCCTTGCAGGCTGTGCAATAAAGATCATTTTTTCACCTGACTTAGCAGTGTATATTTATTGCCCTCAGAGCATCATCATCCCGGCCAGCACTGAAATTAACCCTGTATGCCTAACACAGTCTGTAAACATATCCCAAAATGTAAAAACCAACTGTTTGTAGTTCTGTAAAACAAAAAAAAACTGCAATCTAAAGCAGTTTGTATTATGGTTGTAGTATATATAATATATTTGGGCATAGGAGAACTAACAATTATGTCATAATAGAAAACATATTGAGTCGCTTGACATCTTAAATCCCATTGAAATGAATGGAAGCCGTCTTAATGTATGCTACTGAATTTCTTCCAACTTCAAAAAAGGTTCCTGTACGACTTCAAGGCGACTTCTATCCGACTTGTGCCCATAGAATTCAATAGAAGTTGCCTCCAAGTTGGATCACCCCATCTGTATTGAAGCGACTTTACAGTTTTTTTAAAGAATTTTTGAAGGCAACTCCCCTCCCTTCTCTGATTGGCCACAGGCAAAGTTGCCTAACATGAAGTCACACTGTAAATTGCCTGAAATTGCCTGAAGTCACCTTGAAGTCGCACTGAAAGTTGTGCTGAAAGTCACCTAGCAAAGCCTGCCTAAGTCGGATCGCCCCTGTGTGAACGGGCCCTAATTATTTTGCTACCATGACTCTGGTCACGGAGATGCTGGTGAGCGACTACAGAACAAAATAATTTTCATCAAGCAACTTTTTATTTAAAAAAAACATGGTCTTTCAATGTTTCCATTTTTTGTTTTACAGAAAAAAGATGGAACAAGTACAGAAAAAACAAAGTGACTTACAGCAAGGTTGAAATGTGGGAAACCTTCAATTTGCAATAGACATATCATGTGAACACCTTGAAATACAATAAAGTGTTATTCAGTGGAATATGCAAGATAAATAGTATATGAGAAATACATACAAAAGAGAAGCTTGTTTATGGTGAAAAAAATGACCATAGTCCAAGTTCCCATTGTGTCACCATTTGTGAATACTAGTAGTAATAGTGAATATTGAGAGGTACACTTATACATTTACATTGGAATCTCCAAAGAATCTGTGCATGACTATCTCAAAGTTGGAGCAAAATCCTATCCTGTTCATTCAAGTCGGATGGAAGTAAGACCGAAGTAGGACCAATGTAGCAGGGCAAAGTAGGATGACAGTCGTACAACAGTCGTGTTGTACCAGTGTGAACTCGACCTTAAGCAGGGAGGGTGCAAAAGTAGGGTCGCTGAGCAAACCTCTCGGTATTTTCTAAAACTTTGGAGAACTACCTCTGCAGGTGTAAGTTAAACTTTCTAAACAAAGGACGGATTTACCTTGTCTTTTAAAAGGTAGGTCGTGGGAGGTTAGGGAGGAAGCAACTCTTGTGCTATGGTTTTTCGGGTAAATATAGGGTTCTAGTTATTGCAAGTTCTATGTGGGGGTTATCAAAAGGGAGTTCCAACATACCCAAGTGTGAAAGAAATGATAAACTCTGTGTATACATGTGTTTCATTTTGTATGCTTTGTCCACTGCAGCTAACGTCCATGACATCATACTTACTCTTTTGCCACATACTCATGTAGCGGTACCCCCGAAGGAGCTGCTAATATATGTTCAGTCCCGTACTCTGCCTCTCAACCCCAAAGAACTGTCCCAGCCCTCTGGCACACCTAGCAAACAGTATACTTGCAATGTCCAGTAAAACAGACACACATGTAGTGAACAGGAAATTTGTTTACTGGGAGACTTTCCACAATCAAACAAAATATATACTGACATACAAATGTCAAAATGGCAGACTTCAAAATAATACAATCAAATGGCTTAAATTACTTTAAAGTGACCTATGCACTCAGGCATAAAGGGGAACTGATCTGACTTGACAACAGGCAGTCCGTTTCCCTCAAATCCTGAAATCATAGACCCAAGCAGTGAACTTGTGAGGTAATAGGCCACAAATCACTAAATCACTGATACTAGGGAAGTAACAATGAGAGTCCTTACAATGGAGATACCCAAGATCTTCGACTAGCCTGGCGTTGGTGCACTTGGTGTCCTGTTGAGCAGGATTAACAAAAGGGTACTTGTAAGTATCCTGGTAGACAAAGTGTAATGTAGTGACTGTTAAGCAGGGTGAGAGTATCCATATCAATGTGTGCACTGGCATGGCAATGTAGCCTTACTACTGTGTCGTTACAGATGGGCAAAGTGCCCGCTCACCCATCCTACAACTCTCAGATAGGATGTCTGTCACCGTCTGACCCCTGGAGCTGTGGCAGGATCAGCACACCGAACTCTGGAACTGTGGCTGGATGATTCCCCACTGTGGTTAACAGCAGTCTCTCAGGTCACATCTGTCTCCTTCTCTCCCTCATGGAGAACTCCCCAGCCTTCCAAAATGGAGTCCTTAGCCAGCACTCTGCTTTTGCAGAGCCCTCTGGGATTTGTAGTTCTGTGCCTTTAAAAGTCAATGGGACAGCTCTCTCAGGGGACTTCATATTCCAGAGGCCTTTGCAGCTCCCAGGAATCCCTCTGCTTTTGCTGCTTGTAAAAGCCTCTGTCATTGGCTGCTGTTTCTCCTTATGCTCATAGAAGCATAACAGGGGAAACAGTGTAATCTGATCCTCCTGTGTCTCTTTACACAGCTCACATTGAGTTCAGTCTGCAAAACAGGGGGGAGGGGATTTCACACCAGGGGCTGACAGGCACATCTCTCCCTACTAAAACAGCCTGTGTATTTACAACAGCCGCTTTGCAAAACCTCAGAAATAGTGGGCAGCTAAATGGACCCCCCGATACATACTCCCCCCCCCACCAAAGAACCTTTGGTCCTCCAAAGGAAGTAAAGGTCTGTGACCTGTTACATGCTTTGTGTATACATGCGGAGAGAAAGACAGGTTAGTGCACACAGGAAACCAAACAGTTTGCATTTGCATAAAACCCTGGCAGAGGAACCTCTCACCAATGGGAGTAGGAGGGAAGGTTGTCCTGCCTACTGGCCACCTTAATTGGAATGGCCCAGTTAGATGTGCCAGGGGGTGAGTTAGGGTCACCCTCCACCAAATCTGTGGTGGAAGAACCAGGCTCTTCAAGAGTCCTTTGTGAAGTGAAGATCACCTCCTCAGAGCTTTCACCCAAATTATCATATGTCAGTCTCTTTGGTGGGCGAATAACTCTTTTCTCTCTCTGCTCATTGGCTTCAGATATGGTGGGTCTACTTTCCTTTTCCCTCTCTTCTTCTACTTCAGCTTCCTCCTCCTCAGCAAAGGGATGAGGATTCTCAGAGTCTGCTGCCAACATAGGGGACAGGGAATCTCCCATATCTTCTGAAGGCTGCCTCTGGGGTACAAATTCAGGGGCCTCCAGCCTGAGGGTCTCAGTATTTGTCACTTTGAGGGGAGAGGGCAAAGGACTAACAAGTTCTAACATTTGGGATGGCCACAGCCAATCTATTCCCATCTCCTCATCCTCACTGTCCTCATCTTCTGCATCCAGAGGTGCTGACTGAGATCTAGTCACTGGACGAGACTTTTGTGAGGCTGCAAGATAAACTTTTCCACTAAGGTTTTAGCTACGGTGGATGCTTGCTGATCCTTTGTAGAAAAGGCCTGGGCATACCTAGTGAAATGATCTGTTACTACTAGAATGTTTCCCTGTCCACTCAAGTCAGGCTCCAGACACAGAAAATCAATGCACACCAACTCCATGGGTCCTTGGCTTTGAAGGTGGCCCATGGGGGCAGCTCTCTGAGGTAGAGTCTTCCTCTGAATGCATCGGATGCATGAGTGGCAGTAGCTCTCAACTTCGCCCTGCATACAGGGCCAGTAGAACCGGTCTCTTACCAAAGTTAAAAGTTCTGTCGGACCCTAGATGGCCATGGTTATCATGTAGAGCAGTAAACACTGTCTCTCTGTGTTTTTCAGGTAGAAATAATTGCCATCTATCTTTGAGATCAACGGAGGGGCCCCTTCGGTAGACCACTCCGTTGCGCAATTGCAACTGATCCCACTCTCTATGAAGCAAACAAGCTTCCTTTGGGGTGTCAGTAAGGAGCAGATCAGGAAACTGACTCTCTACAGCTTTCAACGCCAAATTACAAAGAGGGTCTTCCATCTGATCCTTCCTCAAATCTTTCTTGGAGAGCTTCGGCAGGCCCTCCTCTCCAACTTGGGTGAGGTTGCAGTAACTCCTGGGGACTCCAGCAGCTGTGAAACCAATTTCTTCTGCTCTTGATCCACCTCCAGCTCGGTACTCGGCTCCCTGACAAAGGGCTCGCACACCTTCAGGTGGCAGCTGGGTCCAATCTTCCAAAGAGTCTCTAGAATAATGTGGCCTTCTTAACAAGGTGTCGGCATCCCTGTTTCTAATCCCCGGGCGATACTTAAGGCTGAAAGTGAATTTGGACAGAGCAGCCAACCACCTGTGACCGGTGGCATCCAGCTTTGCAGTAGTGAGGATGTAGGTGAGAGGATTATTATCTGTCTTGACCACGAAGGTTGCCCTCAGCTTATCCACCATTGCCCACTTGAGAGCAAGAAATTTGAGTTTGTGGGTAGGGTAGTTCTTCTCAGCAGGTGCTAAACTCCGACTCACATAGGCAACTGATCGTAAGTGCTCACTATGTTCCTGATAGAGTACACCTCCTAGGCCCTCCCGACTGGCATTGACGTGAAGCTCGTATGGCTTTGTCGGATCTGCGTACCAAGACAGGAGCAGTCGTCACACTCCACTTCAGCTGTCGAAACGCCTCTTCACACTGATTAGTCCACTGTCCCTGAATGGACTCTTTAGGTCTCCTGGGTCCTCCGGCTGATCTGACAGGCTTTACTGGATATAGCAAAATCACATAGTCAGCAAGCCAACCAGTAGCGCTAAAGTAGAAAATATGAAGGTCATGAAAACAGGGTGTCCCAGTCTGCAGAGTCCCAAGAGATATATATATATGGAGGTCTATATTTCAAAGTCCATCACCGAACACCACGTGACCATCAAAGAGCGTCCCTCAGGACAGATCCTTACCAAAAGATGTGTGCTAGGCACTCTCATGCACTAGCAGAACTCGCGTGTTGTGCTTCTATATGCACCAGCTGGTCTCAACCTCCACTCAGACGGGTCTCCACACATAGGATAAAATATAAGAAAATCGCACCATAGTGTAAAATCCTTAAAGCTTTTTATTTGTAAAATATTTAAAACTGCAAGAAGTTCACACATATATAAAGCCTTAGAAGTAACCCCCCAATGTGCAGACTCTTACCAGATGCAGTAAATCAAAGAGCATATCCCACAGGCTGTATAACTCTGCAAGCACCCACCATCCCAGGACATCTTCACAGCCCTTCGGCGGCGTTCCTCCCCTCCACTCTAACCTCCCCGTCCTGCAGTGAGCACGAGCGATAGGAAGTCTCACAGGTTTACTGGATATAGGCCATTCTCATCTTCTTCGTTCCTCAGCAGCTCATTGAGTGGGTGAGCTATTTTAGCAAATCTCTCCACAAACCTCCTGTAGTAGGAGCAGAAACCCAGAAATGACCTAAGCTCTGTCACATTAGTAGGCCTTGGCCAAGAGGTAACAGCTTCTAGCTTCTCAGGGTCTGTAGCCACTCCTTCAGCAGACACAATGTGGCCAAGGTAGTTGACTGAGGGTTGGTAAAACTGGCATTTTTCCAGTGACAGCTTCAACCCTTCATCATGGAGTCTCTTTAGAATCTTCTCCAAGCGTTCTTCGTGCTCCTCCAAGGTCTTGCCAAAGACAATGATGTCATCCAGACAGGGGAGGGCTGGCAGCCTTAGGCCTGGGGGGCAAGTCCAGTCAAGTGGCCCATTGAACCACCGAATCAGCTCACCATCCATGCCCACCTGGTTTTATAATGGATATCGATGTTATGAAGCAAGACAAATATGATACAATGTGGTAACATAATTTAATGTTAATAGCAACAAAGGAGCTTTAACAGAAATAATGCATCAATGCAGCCTCACCAGTGCCCACCAATGCAGCCTCACCAGTGCCCCCCCCCCTTTGCCTGCAGTTAGCTGGTGGCTGCGCCCCTGGCCTCTACTTCCTTCCTCCACAAGATGAAAAAAGTGTGAGTGGCAGCGGCCGTCGGCCATTTTGAATGTAAGTTAGGGTGGCCTGGGGGCAATTACCACCCTGCCTCCCAGCCCAGCCCTCCCCTGCATCTAGATACACCAACACCTCAATGAGATTCATGTCACCCACAGTCTTCTCCATTAGCCTTTGGAAGGTCGCTGGGGTGCCAGACAGGCCCTGAGGCATGCGGTAAAATTTGAAGAACCCTACCGGGGTAATGAAAGCGGTCTTCTCCCTATCTTCAGGATGCATTGGGATTTGGTAGTACCCGCTCTTCAGGTCCAGCACGCTGATCCACTTTGCCCCTGACAGACTCTGCAAGGCATCCTCTATCCGTGGGGTGGTGTACTGGTCTGCAATGGTCCTGTGGTTCAGTGTCCTGTAGTCGATGCACAACCTCAGTGACCCATTCTTCTTCTGTACCACCACTATCAGAGAAGCGTATGGACTTCGAGACTATCTGATGATGCCTGTCCTCTTCAACTCTGCCAGTTGTTCACGTAGGTCTTCCAAGTCCCCTAGAGGTATCTGTCTGACCCTTTCTCTAAACGGCTTATCTTCTTGGAGACTAATCCGATGTTGGGCACTTTTTGCACACCCCACATCGAACTCATTCTTAGAGAAGGCGACCTGCCATCTAAGGAGCTGGGTCTTGACCCTATCCTTTCACTCAGGGGGGAGAAGGGTATTCTTCGGATAAAACTTCTCAACAGAGACTTCATCCCTCGCCTCTCCTACCAGATCAGATGGGGAAACTGGGGTGGCTGGATTCACTTGCCCCAGCAGCATTCGAGCTGGCATCTTCACTGGAGAGGCCGTGACATTTCAGACACTGACTGAGACTCATCCACAGTTTCTTTGTAACGCCCTGGTTGAAACCACTTCTGGAATTATTTCCACTCCAGTATCGGTTCTTTGGCTGCCCGCTTCAAGGACCAGGAAAGGGCCTGGTTGCTCCTAATTGAGCCTTTCAAGTGCTGGTAGGCAAACCACTTCCTTGGGCTGTAGTACCTTCTCTCTCTGATCCAGGTGCCACACCTTTCCTACCCCCTCGGCTGGGACCTTCTTCTCCTGTGCTAGGCGCTGGTAGGCTTGCCTCAGCATAGGGTGCACATTAGTAGTCGTGGTGTTAGTCTCTAAGGACAAAAGGTGTCAACAGCCTCCTGACGAGGTCAGTATTAGTCCCGATGATTAGAGAACTCTTACTGGCCCCTGGTGGGCGGGGACAGACAAAACACAAAAAAGGTTTCCCGCACTCAGGTGCGGGAAGAGGCTCCAAAGGGAACACACCGCAGCTTATTGAGTGATCAATTATACACTTTATTGAAAATACAGGGAGGGATGCATTGAAAAAGGACAGACCAAACCACAAGTTAAAACCTTAAGACAACGTTGTTGTGACAGAACACCGCCAAAGTATCAAAGATCTCTGCTTTTCCAGCTACAGAGGGATCAAAGGTCAATTTAACTGGCAGTTAGCCATTGTAGGGGAAGTTCTGAGTCCCAATGCCCCATATCTCCAGCTCTTCTAACTTGCAATGGCAGGTGGTTGAGATGCCGGTCATAAAAGTCTCGGTAAAGGAGGGTCACTTGAGCTCCAGTATCTAAAAGGGCCTTGGTGTAGATTCCCTCATCTTGGATGGGTACAATAGGCGAAGGTCCCACTAGCTTGCCTGGGAACTTTGAGGATACAGTGGCCTTGGCCTGTTCGTTGGCTTGTATCCACACTCATTTCTTGCAGGTTTTTTACCCGGTTTTTGCCTTGGCTGAGTTCTGGGAGTTTGGTATGCATTGATTCTCCGAAGCTGGTCAGTTCGCGTCAAGGGTGACGGGACACTGGGTCGCTCAGAGGCAACAACGGGGCCCTCTTAAAGGGTTTTGACCCCCACTGCTGTCTCTTTGCGTCTTTAACTTTGGAGCTAGCTATTGAAGATGGACACCCAGTTGGCTCCTTCACCGGGGTCCTCTGAAGTTTTCCGCCGGCTTCTGGCGCTGTACTTCAGGCTTCGCTGGGCTTGGGCACACTCGTCTATAGTGTCCCACTCCTCCACAGTTAAAGCACACTTAATTAGTCTTTGGCCTCCCACCAGAGGCAGTCGATGGAGTCAGGGGCACACTTGTTTCCGTGACACTCTCATCCCCTGTCTTGGTGATTTTTGCTGCCAGCAAGGTCATCATCTCCATTATCTGTGCAACCTGAGACTTCAGGGAGGCTATTTCAGAGTGTTGTTCCACTGCCCCCATGGACCCGACTTCAGCCAGAGGTGCAGAGGTTGGAGGAACTGCTACTCGTTTGTCCTGAAACATGGCCTCTTCTTCTCTGACTACTTTGATGAGTTCTGGGTATTTTAGGGACATAATACCCGCAGAGGTCTTCAGCTGAAGTCAGACTGGGTCAGAGCGTAGGGCCCCCTTTAGAATTGGTTGTATCTGGGCCTGGTCTATGGCAGAAGGCATCATTCCCTTCTTTAGTACAATCTGGTATAGCATCTTGTTCAGCAGTCTGATGTATTCAGAAAGGCGTTCACCTTGGTGTTGAAGGGCATTTTCAAACTGATAGATCAGGTCAACTGCCTTCCCTGTCCGCCCATACTCCTCCTGTAACATGGCCAGGTAGACAGAAGCTGTACAGGTCATGTTGCTGAACCTCAAGTTCCGGATAGCCTCAGCAAACTCTCACTGATTTGTTGCTTCTTTTGGGCCTCTGGCAGGTCCCACTCTTCTAGTGCTTGCATGGCCTGTTCCATCCAAACTTCATATTCTTCCTACCCAGTGGGCACGGGCTGTGTTCCAGAAAAAATCCTTCAGCTTCTGATATCCAGCCCCAGAACATACTGGGTTGCTCTTCTGGGATTTTGATACGAATTCTCCCATGGCAGTGAAAAATTCTGAACCGATGGTGGCCAGGGGTGTAGGGGAGAGGACCTCTTCCTCTCTGTTTCCACAGCTTGTCTGGAACTGGTAGGACCCTCTTCTTCTGTCTTAGGGTGGATTATACACAGTTCTGTTTTGTTGGCCAATTGTACATTGGTGCCTTGGAAGTGCTCAGGGACTTCTTTCTTCCATCCCAACAGTGCGTAAGTGTGAGAGGCCCCGTGGTCTTTCCTGACATCAATCACCCATGCTTTCTTATCTGGGGCCACTGTCTTCACTGCCTGACTGATTTGCTCTTCAGTCCAGGCCTCCCCAGGGAGATTGATTACCACACTCGTCTCTAAGCGGACGCCTTCTTCGCCACACCAACGGAACGCAGGAGCAGGATCCATCTTGATGCCTATAGGGATGGTGACTAAGGGAGTTGATTGCAGAGTAGTGGAAATATCCCGGATGGATGAGCCCCCACGTGTAGCGGTACCCCCGAATGAGCTGCTAATGAAATTTGTATTTGTATTTAGCCTCCCTCTGATTATCCTGCAGCCAGTCACTATGGCATTTTCACACAGCCAGGTGCGCAGACAATCCTGCTTGTCTTCAATAACCAGTCTAGGGGATGAATTTTCAATGCTTTATTGTTGAATTTAGATAGGAGAAGGATAGGTATGGGATACTCCAAGTTAACTGACTGTAACTGAGGACAAATTATCCCTCTCTCTGTATAGCAGACGGTCAGTGGCTTCACATAGCAGACTGACTCCAGTTAAACAAGTCCATCTTTAAGCAACAAAGGACATGCCGGACTTTGTTTCTTCAAGGCACTAGCCAGTGTCTCCTTTCTAGCTCAGTGTAGCAGACTACCAAAGGCACTTTATGGCAGGCTGACTTTAGCAGAACAGGTCCCTTGCTAAGCAGTAAGGACAGAAGCTGGACTCTGTTCTTCAAGACACTCTCAAGTGTCTCCTTTCTAGCTGGCACACCCAATTAAGCTGATATGAGGGCAGGGGAACATTCTAGCACACAGTCTCAAGGATCCTCTCACAGATCTGTACTCACACCATGTCCTGGGACAGTCGGTAGCCCTTCTCTGCCAACCTCCAAGCGAACTTTGCCACTGCAGTATCAGACCAAATCCAAGGACATCCTCCCTTTGTTAGCTTTCAAAGAACTGTGGGTTGCAGCTTCAGCATCCAGATAGGCCTCGACTAGGCCTAGCAGCCGGCAGCTTCCTGGATAGGCCGTCTGGCCTAGCAGCCAGGAGATGAACATATGCCTCCACCCCTCAGGCTTGGGTGGGCTGGAACTCCTAACCTTGAGTCCATGTGCTCCTTTTTATATGAAGGTGTTCACCCAAGATGCGGTGGGGCACCACTCCCCTGCTAGCTGGTCAGAACCACCTCCAAATACACCTGCTGTCACTGGCTGAGGTTTTCTCCCTCTGTCCAATTGGGACCCATACTACTGGGCAGGGTAAAACATCTCCAGACTACATGAATCAGCACCAGAGCACACTGAGCAGACCTTACTCAAATCAGGCTCTCTGATAAGCAGGCAGCATATAAATGTACCTGTCAGCTCTCCTGTTAAGCAGAGAGAGCCAAAAACTATGTACGCTCACTAGTACCCAAACTAGGAGGGCGCTACATTCACAATCCTTAGACTCTGATAAGAAACTAGCTCCACTACCATTGTAATATTAACCCCTTCCTGCCGTCGCCTCTTGGCCCTTTTAGAGCTTCTAAATACCGGGAGGCAGAGGCAGGCTTTCAGGTCACATGATTTCTGTGATTGGCTGTCACAGTGATCACATGATTGGAAAGCCCCCAATCACTAGTATGCATCAGGAGCTTTCCAGCCCCCACCGGTGTCTGTGCTGGGAGCGCACAGGGTGCGTGCCCTCAGCACAGAAAAGTGTTTACAAATATATGCAGCCTCTCACCATTAGAGCCCACCAGTCGAGAGGCCGCATACATGCACCACGTTAGCAGATAGAGGTTAATGTGATATTTATGTGAGCATGTTTGAAATGAAAATCTAAAATGCTCAAAATAAACAGAACAGTTATTTGGAAAGATTCTTGGTATATCTTTTTGTATTTGTTCCCTACTACAGCAGTTATTAATAATTTGGATCCACTGATCAATATAAAAATAGCAGTTCTCTATCTATAAAATATCCAATTTACTGCTACAAATTACTTACAGTATATGTGGGGGTCATCAAATGGGAGTTACAAAATACACCAGGATAGCCAAACTAGGTTCAGAAGAGTAACATAGGTGGAAGCACGGTTAATGATATCAAATACATCTTGGCCCCTCCAGAACATGTGAATAAGATTCCCTATCCCAAGATGTACCTCGGTGGGAAAAATTATACATTATTAAGGGAGCCCAATATGCCCTAAGTAATAACTTAGGAACAAAAGTGTGAGTCTCAAGGAGGGTGATATCAACATCTGTGGTATTCTTTACAAGGCTTCAAGCCACCGTTCATCTACTAAGGGGCTTAAATTGTGTACCTGCCTTTCTTGCTTGATGTTGACAATGGGTTGTGAGAGCTGACATGTAGGGCACTATATATTTTGGATATAAGCCCCTGGTTACACAGATAATGAGCTATGAGTGTAAGATCAATTGATCATGGTCTTAAGAATGTGAGCTCACCTGTGAGCAGGTGGCATTGGATCCTCTGGGGCGTGAAGTCTAAAGGCCCACAGGTGTTCTGCCAAGGGCCCCCTCAAGGAAATTTGCATTTAGTAGCATGCCAACTCCAGGTCCTTACTCCTAGGTTTATCCTACTCAAATGTGTGGAGACTAACCTGCACAAACTAGAGATGAAGAGCATGGAAGCATTTAGGTAGCATTGCTGGAAACAGGAACCGTGCTGCAGAGATAGAGAGGATGTGGTAAAACGTTTAAGGGTTGGGGTAGATGGCAGACAGGTGGATCCAAAGGGAAGAGCCAAGGTTGGTACTGGGAGTCAGGCCAAACTAGCAGGAAGCAAAGTTACTGGGAGGAAGTTTGAAGGGAAAAGGGAATGTTACTTGGGAACCTGACCTTGGAAGGGATATCCTTTAGGGATGTCCACAGCACCAGCTAAAAAAGGCAGAGAGGAAACCTGGTAGCATGGGAATAACAAAAGGTAAATGACACAATTACATTGTAAGATGAATAAGCTTCCATTGGCTATTGAAGGCAGGGTGTAGTTGAAGATGTCTAAAAAACATAGATCATGGGAGATCATTGTAGTTGTTGGAAAGATTTGAGTGATAGTATAGTAAAACCGAGAAAGATGGGTAACATCAGTTATTTTGCACAGCTCTGATCCTTCCAAATCAATCAATTCAGTGATGTCTTTATTATCCCATAAAGGCCAGCTTATCTCATTAAAGCCCAGTTAGTTAAAGTGATACTAAAGGTTCACGTTTTATTTTTTTTAAATGACAAACATGTCATACTCACCTCCTCTGTGCAGCGTTTTTGCAGAGTGGCCCCAATCCTCCTCTTCTGGGGTCCCTCGGCGGCGATCTTGGCTCCTCCTCCGCATCGAGTGACCCGTCAGGGAAGCGCTTTCCCTGGTGGTCACTCGTACGGCCACACTCCCGAGTCATGCTGTTGCGTGTATTCACACATACAGTGGGACTCGGCCCCGCCTCCTGGCTAACGTGTCACTGGACTTGATTGACGGCTGCGGGAGCCAATGGCTCCCCTGTTATCAATCCATGCAATGAGGGCCCAAGCCGGCAGCTAGAGGGACAAGACTCGTCCCCGACGCGGGATCGGTTCGGGCTCAGGTAAGTGAAGGGGGGCTACTGCACTAAAAAGGTTTTTCCCCTTAATGTATAGAATGCATTAAGGTGAAAAACCTGGAGACTTTACAACTCCTTTAAGGTTTAGTTTCATATGGGACCTGGTTGTAGGAAACAAATTGAGGGTGGGGTAGGGTGGTGTTAATGTTTAGAGAAAGTATTTGTCTCTAGAGTTGAAATGTTAGTCTGTTCATTTAAAAGGAATGATGTCAGTGTTTGATTGGGGTCAATCAGGAGAGATAAATGCCATCCTCCAAACTGTGCTGCCAAGTAGTACAACCAAGTATTATGATGCCAACGCTCCATCCAAAAAGAGATAAAATGTTTCCAGTTTGAGTCAAGGCAGCCTGCCCAGGGCCGGCTCTACCACTATGGCAGGGCGCCCAGCTCCTGCCCATATACTACCCCAGCCTGTCCATATACTACCCCAGCCTGTCCATATACCTGCGGACCACGGCTGGCATGAGGAAGTGAGCTGGTGCCGCCATTATTTGTCTTTAGGCCCTGTCCAGAGGCACGGGTGTGGGCCTGTGGACCACAGCTAAAGAAATAGGTAGAGAGGTGGTGCAAAAATATCCACCTCCGCCACCTCCATCGTATACATGGACAGGAGAAATTGGGTGGAGTCAGGGGCAGCGCCAAAGTGGGTCGGCAAAATGAGGTTTCGCCTAGGGTGTCAAAAATCCTTGCACCAGCCCTGAGTCTGCCATTCCGGATTATTTAATGGAATAGCATGCCCATCTTCTGAAACCATTTTTATGTATCCAGATAGGAGTATGATGGGTCATATACAGGAGTTAAAGCAACCATATCATGTTTATAATATTTGCCTCTCCACTCCAGTTGTAGTCAAAGGAAGCCAGGTCCAGTTTTTAGGTTTTTCTTTAATATGAGAGATCAAAAGGAGCAGATTAAAGCCCAACTCCAGGATATTAGCAATCCCCCTCCCAACACCCCCTCTCCCCTCTAAGCACTGGTATGAAAAAAAAAACAACCTATCCAAATGCCCATTTTACTTACCCGAAGCTGCGGTCACTTAATGATCCTTCTCTCTACATTACTGCCTGCATGATGTGAACACCTCCTATAGATGGAGGCAACACTTCCAGCAGTTGGGTCCTCTCTCATTTGCTTCAGAGACAGGAGAACTCATGGGGGCAGTGAGGGCACCAGCACCCAAAAAGATAATTAGCAGAAAAAATGCCTAAAAATTAGCAGTGGTCTCCAAAATGCAGCACAGGGACCGAATGCAGCCCTTTGCATACTCCTTTCTGGCCCTTAGGGCACTATTCCTCCCACTGATATGAGGCACTATTCTACCCACTGACACCAAGAATGGAGCAATCATTCCTGCACTGATACCAACAGCAGGGCACTATTCCTTCCACTTACATCAATGATGGGGCACTATTCCTTCCAGTTACACCAACAATGGGACACTTTTCCTTCCACTGACACTATCGATGAGGAGCTAATATTTACCATCATAACAAAGATTGCACATTGTTTACTCCCATTAATGCCAGGCAATTTTCTACTCCCACTGACCACATCCTGGTCCACCTAAAATCTGGAGCACAGTAAACTGGCCCTTTGTTTAGAAAGTTTGGAGACCCCTGATCTATAGGATGGCTTCATATGAGGTGTTTGAAATTAAAGCTGAGGAGTAAGGGAATTGATGAACAATGTATTATTTAGATTTCACTGTAGTTCGAAGTTGTGCTTTAACTTTTATATAGTCCCAGTGATCTGCAGAAATTATCACCTCTAAAAAGTGGAAGGAGTCCACAACTTTAAATTGCCTCGAACAGTGGGGAGTGGGTGTTGAAGTGGGTCTAGTGCCAATAAAGTAGGCTAATCCAAAATTATTGTTCAGCAGAAACATCTGCCAAAGTTTTGTACCATTGGCCATAACATTTTCCAGGTAATGGGGTGTATCTCCCAAGAATAATTGGCCATCATCTCCGTAGAGGACTATTTTATCCTCCCATTGTATGTGACAAATCCAGTAATGTGAAGTTTTAGCCTGGCAGCCGTTGCAAGAAGTTCAACTGCCAGTACAAATAAGAAAAGCATGAGCCTGGTCTGGTAATTCTCCCAAGTGGGTAAGGGATCTGAAAGGGAATTATTAATGAGAACTATGGTCTTGAAAGAGGAGTATATGAGCTGCACCCATGCAATCATTTTTGGGCCCAACCACATTGGTCACAACACCTCCCACATATAATCCTATTCAAAGCTTTTGACAGCATAAGTGAGAGTATTGCTCTACTGACCATATTTTGTAAGGTAGATTGTACAGGGTGGGCCATTTATATGGATACACCTTAATAAAATGGGAATGGTTGGTGATATTAACTTCCTGTTTGTGGCACATTAGTATATGTGAGGGGGGAAACTTTTCAAGATGGGTGGTGACCATGGCGGCCATTTTGAAGTCGGCCATTTTAAATTCCAACTTTTGTTTTTTCAATAGGAAGACCACTTATAAAATGTGTTCAATGTGCTGCCCATTCTGTTGGATTGTCAATGCAACCCTCTTCTCCCACTCTTCACACACTGATAGCAACACCGCAGGAGAAATTCTAGCACAGGCTTCCAGTATCCGTAGTTTCAGGTGCTGCACATCACGTATCTTCACAGCATAGGCGATTGCCTTCAGATGACCCCAAAGATTAAAGTCTAAGGGGGTCAGATCGGGAGACCTTGGGGGCCATTCAACTGGATTGGACTTCTGCTAGGAGTGAAAAATGAAAGCCCGACACCAGGCAGAAAGTAAAAATCCTTGAAGTGGGGCCTTCCCCTGCATTGCAAATGTTGAATGCTTGTTAAGTCTAGGGGTTGCAGAAAGGGCTATATTACTTACCTGACTCCCCGCTCCAGCAGGCTCCAGTGTTTTCCTCCTCCGCCATCGGGCTCCAGTCTGTGGGCAGAGCCTCAGCATAATCACATGCAGTGCAGGCCTATTAACCCTGTGTAGCGCTACCCCCGTAGAAGCTGCCAGTTAGGATGGGTTTTCTATTCTTTGCCTCAATCTTCTAAATAACCTAAGCACCTCTGATACACAAGGTTGAGTGTATAAACATACAATATTACAGCACATCACTAAAAATAATGCTTTGTACCCAATAGTAATGCCATATCAAAGAAAGCAGGCACCAAACCAGGTAGCAAAGGCAAACTTGATATATTGTCATCCAGTATGGTTGGTAACTAAAGATTAACAATAGTAATACCACAAATTAGCATACAAAGTGATTAACAGTAAAGATTAAGCATAATATGACATTTGGCGTCCAGATCAGCATAAACAGTAGAAAGGCCACCTCAAATGCAACAGCGAGCAGTAGTAAAGTTTAATTTTCCGAGGTCTGGAACTATACTGCCAGAGCACATTTATGGCGGTAATGCTAGTCCTAGACCTACTGGGTATGCACTGTCCAGAAGGGGGCATGCAGAATAATTATTACGGGAGGCACAATTCTTTGAGATGTTCTATGCCAGCTATTGTTGGGCCTTTAAAGTGCATCAGTGCACTTAGCGACAGTCCCATTTAACCTGCATGCATGCATACGTACAGTATAGGTTTGGCAAGTGCTAGGGTCGCCAAAAGCGACAGGGGGTATAATTCCTGCTGTGACGGCAAAGCATCACTGCTGTGGCATGTGTAGGAAAGAGCAGGGGGAGGGGGGAGGCGCCAACTAAGTGCAGCATTAGATAATGAGCAGTTTATTGCACAAAACAAGAAACACTTACAAGATGTAAGAAAAATTACATAGTTACATAGTCAGGTTGAAAAAAGACACAAGTCCATCTAATTCAACCCAAAAAAAAAAAAAGAAAAACATATTTTATATATATATATATATATATATATAAAACCAAATAATCCAATATACAATCCTTCACCCACAGTTGATCCAGAGGAAGGCAAAAAACCTCAGCAAAGCGTGATCCAATTTGCTATTACGGGAGAAAAAATTCCTTCCTGATTCCCCGAGAGGCAATCGGATTCACCCTGGATCAACTTTACCTAAAAATTTTAGTACCCAGTTATATTATTTACATTAAGGAAAGAATCCAGGTCTTCTTTAAAGCAATCAACTGTGCTGGCCAAAACCACCTCTGGAGGGAGTCTGTTCCACATTTTCACAGCTCTTACTGTGAAGAAACCTTTCCGTATTTGTAGATGAAATCTTCTTTCCTCTAGACGTAAAGAGTGCCCCCTTGTCCTTTGTGATGACCTTAAAGTAAATAACTCCACACCAAGTTTACTATATGGACCACTTATATACTTGTACATGTTGATCATATCCCCCCTCAATCTCCTCTTCTCAAGTGAGAATAAATTCAGATCTTCTAATCTTTCCTCATAGCTGAGCTCCTCCATGCCTCTTATTAGTTTGGTTGCCCTTCTCTGCACTTTCTCCAGTGGGACATGTTTAGTAATCATTCTGGAGTAGACCTTATACGTCAAGTCAAAACCCGTGGACAAGAGTTTTTCCTATAGCCCCTTGACCTCTTTCACGTCTCTTCCCGTTGGTTTGATTATTCTCCGTACCTCCTCGAGTCGATACTCCTTTCTAATCTTCTAGACTTAAATAAGAGTGAACTCTTCTCCTCTAACTCCCCCCTATACTAGTTGTACATGTTCATATATTCACCAGGTATATCATTTGAACCACACCTCAATAAATGAAATTCCAGTAGTGTTTCCTGTTCCCCCGTGAGAAATGCAGATCTCCTTTCTT
>BLSH010171324.1:2187574-2203265 GCA_018402905.1 Glandirana rugosa
ACCACCCCCCTCTCTCCCTCTCAACCACCCCCCTCTCTCCCTCTCACCCACACCCTTCTCTCCCTCACACCCACACCCCTCTCTCCCTCTCACCCACCCCCTCTCACTCTGACACGTACCTTGTAGTAGAGCCTAACTTAGGTAGGAGGAGACCACTCATACAGCTCTGGTTCTGGGGCCCCTGGAGTGGAGACAGTAGCCCCAAGAATGCAGTGGAGTAGAAGTGCCTTTGTGGTTGTTGCAGCAGTAGAGGGGTGGTGATGCCCTCCGGGTGCATGATGTAGAATAGGTACTGGCTGTTGAACCTGCTTAGTCCAGGCACTGGATGAGTAGATAAGAGGCAGGCTGAGACAGGGTGAATAGGCCGGGTCAGTTGCAGGCAGACAGGTATATCAGAGGACAGGCAAAGAGGATGGTCGGTGGACAGGCTGAGGTCGGCAACAGGTAGCAAGTTAGGGGGTCAAAAAACAGTGAAGTCAGGCCAAGGTCATGGTCAGAGAGGGATGGATAGTCAGACGGAGCCGGGTCAGATGCAGGTACAAGCGGGATACAGAGAAAACACACACTATAGCTGCAGATGAAACAGCAAAGTTTGTGTGCTGCTGAGATGTTTAAATAGGTCAGCCTGGTGTCAATTACTGAAATTACTCTGCACAACGTTAACCCTTAGGTACCCCCTTGCTGGGTGGCTGGTCCATGACATTGCCCCCCCCCCCCACCCGGGCAACCTCCGGGTGCCCAACAAGTTTCCCTTCTCTGGGTGGGCCCGAAAAAAGCTCTGGACCAATCTTCCTGCGTGGATGTTGCATTCAGGTTCCCAGGAATTGTCCTCTGGCCCGTAGCCTCTCCATTTAACTAGGTATTGCACCCCAATTTGCCTTCTCCTGCAATTAAGGATGGCCTCCACTTCATATTCCTCACTGCCGTCAATTAAAACGGGTTCTGGTGGTCTGGACCCCCTATCAGGGAAGGGATCCGTTCCTGCGGCTTTTAGTAGAGCCACATGGAATAAGGGGTTGATCCTCAGCGAGTCAGGTAGGGAGAGTCTGTATGCCACCTTGTTTATTTTCTTCTCTACCAGGAACGGTCCGATAAACTTAGGTGCAAGTTTCTTGGAGGGTCAGGTTAGCCGGAGGTTAGCAGTAGAGAGCCAAACCCGGTCGCCCGGCTGCAGGTGCAATTCTCCTCTTCTTCTCCTGTCAAAAATTGCCTTGTTATCTGCCTGCGCATTGGTCATTGCTTCCTGAAGGATCTTGTTGTTATGGTTAAGAAAGTCCACTGTGTTTTGGACCATGGGTATGGTGGATTCTGGGAGGAGGCCGGGTAAAAATGATGGGTGAAACCCATAGTTGGCAAAAAAAGGGGACTGTCCTGTAGTTGAGTGGCAGGCGTTGTTATACGCGAACTCTGCCAGGGGTAGTAATGATACCCAATCATCATGGGTGAAGGAAGTAAACCATCGGATATACTGCTCAAGTTGTTTGTGCGTTCAGTTTGCCCGTTCATTTGGGGGTGGTAGGCCGAGGATAAGGCTACTTCAATCTTCAGCCTTTCACATAAGGCCTTCCAGAAGCGGGAAGTGAATTGCACACCTCTATCTGACACAATGTTAGTGGGCACTCCGTGCAACCTCACAACCTCCCTGATAGACACCCGAGCCGTTTCTGTAGCAGAAAGGGTGTTCTTTAGCAGCAGAAAATGGGCCATTTTTGACAGCCAATCGACCACTACAAAAATTGCTGTGCATCCCTCGGATGGTGGAAGTTCTACGATGAAATCCATCGAAATCATCTGCCAGGGCCTATCTGGAATAGGCAAGGGTTTTAACAGGCCCCACGCTCTGCTCCTTGTCGTCTTTACGCCGAATACAGATGGGGCAGGTGTTCACATATCTTTTGCAGATGTTTTCCAGACCGGGCCACCAGAAGGTACGTCGCACTAGTTCAATGGTTTTGTGCACACCAAAGTGGCCAGCTAATGGGTGGCCGTGTAGGGATTTCAGGACCTGTATCCATAGGGCTTCAGGGACAAGTTCCTGTTCCATAGTAACCCATCTCTGGGTGTCAGGATTACTCCCATGGGTTTGCTAGCACCCGCGGAGGTCTGTTTGATTCGGGAAAAAATGTTAGTTTGTAGTAGCAGGATGCTTCCTGCCGGCAAGATGGTGTCAGGGACAGATGGATCCTTAGGGTCATCATACATCCAGGACAGTGCGTCCGGTTTAACATTCTTGGATCTGAGTCGATAAGTCACATGGAACGAAAAACGTGAAAAAAACAGTGCCCACCTGGCTTGTCGGGGTATATTAGGATGGGGTGAGCTGCACCTTCCAACAAGTACCTCCACTCCTCTAAAGCTGATTTAATTGCCACCAGTTCTCGGTCCTCGACATCATAATTCCTCTCTGCTGGGGAAAGTCTTTGTGAGAAGAACGCTATGGGGTGCACCCACAGCGGTTTCAGGGGTATCCACTTCAAGGATGAAAGGCAGAGATGGGTCGGGATGGCTAAGGATTGCGGCTGATGTGAAAAGTCTTTTGAGGGTCTCAAAGGCCTTTTGAGCCCCGGGGTTCCAGCGAAACCGTAAACCTTGTTTGGTCAGCTGCGTGATCGGGGTAATTATGGCAGAGAACCCCTTAATGAACTTCCTATAGAAGTTTGCAAAGTCCACGAATCGCTGGATTCCTTTATTATCTGTGGGTGTGGGTGTGGGCCAGTCCAAAATTGCAGAAACCTTTTGGGGGTCCATCTTGATTCCTGCTGGAGAGATGACCAGTCCTAGGAATTGGATTGTATTTTGTTTGAATACGCATTTTTCCGGTTTTGCGTATAATTTAAATTGCCGGAGGTGTTCCAGGACCCGACAGACATGGACACGATGCTGGTTAAGGGATTTCGAGAAAATGAGGATGTCGTCAAGGTAGACCACTGCGAAGACATCCAGGAAGTCTCTGAGCACATCATTGATAAAGTGCTGGAAGGTTGTGGGGGCATTACAAAGGCCAAAGGGCATGACTAGATATTCAAAGTGCCCGAACCTGGTACGGAAAGGCCGTCTTACACTCAACCCCTTCTCTGATGCATACCAGGTTATACGCTCCCCTCAAGTCCAGCTTAGTAAAGATGTTGGCAGACCTCAGCCTCTAGAATAACTTGGTCATCAGAGGAAGTGGGTAGCGGTTCTTTACCGTGACCTTGTTCAATTCCCGGTAATCGACACAGGGCCGAAGAGTGTGGTCCTTCTTAGTGACAAAGAATATCCCTGCCCCGGCAGGAGATGTGGAGGGGCGTATGAACCCCTTTTTGAGATTCTCATTGACATACTCTCTTAAAGCTTATTGCTCTCGTTCTGATAGCGGTAAAATGCGCCCAAAGGGGATTTCTGCCCCAGGAAGAAGTTCTATAGGGCAGTCGTAAGGGCGGTGTGGAGGGAGCGTGTCTGCCCCCTGCTTGCTGAAGACGTCCAAGAACTGGTGGTAGGGTTCGGGCACTGACTGTTGTGTATCCAAATCTGCCTCAAGACAAAGTAGTGTCAGGGAAGGCACGGTGGGTCTGGATGTACAGTGTTCTTGGCAGTACGGGGATCGGAACTGCACCTTTCCTGTCGCCCAACAGATCTGCGGGTTGTGGGCCCGAAGCAAGGGCAGGCCTAAAATAACAGGGAAGAGTGGGGAAGAAATGGCATTCAAGCTCAGTAATTCCTCATGTTGGGCAGATTTAACAGGAATAGGGGGTGTCTCCTGGGTAACTAGTCCGGAACTGGGGTGTGAGCCATCAGCCAGATAACCGGATAGTCCATGTTTTTTGGGCTATAAGGGAATATGCAGGCGAGCAGCAAAGTTCAGATCAATGAAGCAGCTACATGCTCCAGAATCGATAATAGCGCCGACTGTGACTATTCTTCACGGCAACTGAAGCGAGAGAGGCAAGACAAGGTGAGAGGCATTAGCTGATAGCGCAGATAGGTTATCAGGAACAAGTGGCTGGGCTCCCCGCAGTAGAGGCACAATTTGTTCTGCCTGCAGCATAGATATTCCTCCTGTGTTAGTGCTGGACGTATTAATCCTAGTCGCATGGGCTTGGGAGCATCTGGTGCAGGATTGGCCGTGGGTTAAGGAGCAGGAACCATACTGGGTGAGGTAAAGATCGGGGCCCTCTGCACCATCCAGACGGGCTGGTTAGACTGAGCGGACCTTTTTGATTGGCGTTCACGGAGCCAACAATCTATCTGAATAGACAGGGTGATAAGTTTTTCTAGGGTATTAGGTACTCCTACCCGAGCCAGCTCGTCCTTAAGACCCTCGGAAAGTCCCAGACGGCATTGGTGTCACAAGGCCGCATCATTCCACTGGGTGTCAGTGCTCCAGTGCCTGAAATCTGAGATGTAATCTTCAGCCGCTCTGCAGCTTTGCTGGAGCACGCATAGGGCAGCCTCTGCTGTGGATGTCCGCTGAGGGTCGTCATAGAGCTGAGCCATGGCATCAAAGAAGCCTAGTAGGGATTGTGTTAGTGCGCCATCTACTTCAAGCAACTGGTGGGCCCATGCCTGGGGTTCCCCTTGGAGCAGGGAGACTACGAATCCGACCTTCGTGGCCTCCACTGAAAAAGTCTGGGGTTGTATCGCAAAATACAGCTGGCAGGCATTCCGGAAGGCTTGGAACTTACTTCGATCCCCCAAGAACTTATCCGGGATGGGGACTCTGGGTTCCAGCTGCGGCAGGACTACTGAGGGAGCAGCCACTTGTATACAGGCTGGGTCCACTGCAGTACTGGTGGGTGCTGTGAGAGTCTGCACGCGCTCTTCCAGATTGACATAGCCTTCCTGCAGGGATTGTACAGCTGGCATGAGGGCTTTGAGGAGACGGCAGGCTTCCTCCATGGGAGTGGCACCTCCTGCAGGCTCAGGCATGGCTGTTTGATACTGACACGTACCTTGTATTAGAGCCTGACTTAAGTAGGAGGAGACCACTCATACAGCTCTGGTGCTGGGGCCCCTGGAGTGGAGACAGTAGCCCCAAGAACGCAGTGGAGTAGAAGTGCCTTTGTGGTTGTTGCAGCAATAGAGGAGTGGTGATGCCCTCCGGGTGCGTGATGTAGAATAGGTTCTGGCTGCTGAAGCTGGTTAGTCCAGGCACTGGATGGGTGGATAAGAGGCAGGCTGAGACAGGGTGAATAGGCCGGGTCAGTTGCAGGCAGACAGCTATATCAGAGCACAGGCAAAGAGGATGGTCAGTGTACAGGCTGAGGTTGGCAACAGGTAGCAAGTTAGGAGGTCCAAAAACAGAGTCAAGGCAGGCCAAGGTCAGGGTCGGAGAGGGACGGATAGTCAGACGGAGCCGGGTCAGATGCAGGTACAAGCGGGATACAGAGAAAACACACACTATAGCTGCAGATGAAACAGCAAAGTTTGTGTGCTGCTGAGATGTTTAAATAGGTCAGCCTGGTGTCAATTACAACGTTAACCCTTAGGTACCCCCTTGCTGGGTGGCTGGTCCATGACACACTCTCACCCACCCCCTCTCAACCAACCCTCTCTCACCCACCCCCTTCCCTCACCCCCCCCCCCTTCTCTTACCTCTATCCCCCTCCCTTTCTCTCCCCCTCCTCTCTCTCACACTTCCTCTTCCACCCCATTTTCACACCCCTCTCTCTCTCTCCTCCCCTCTCTGGCATGCAGGTCCCAGCATGAAGCCCTGAGATCTAAGGGGTTACAGCCTTAGATCTCAGGGCTTCATGCTGGGACTTGTAGTCTTTCGATTTTGGAGGAAGTCACATCCTTAGATCTGAGGACTTCATTATGGAACTTGTAGTCCTTTATTTGGGGGGGGTGACCCTCCCAAAAGTGAAAGACTACAGGTCCCTGCATGAGCCCCTGAGAGCTGAGGATGTGACACTCCCCCCTTCCCCAATGGAGGGAATGTAGGGGTTAGGAATCTGGTAGGTCAGTGTAATGGTCAGTGTAGGAATCAGGTAGGTCAGTGTAGGGATTTGACAGGTCAGTGTAGTAGACAGGTAGGTCAGTGTAGTGGACAGTGTAGGAATCAGGTAGGCCAGTGTCGTGGTATATATATATATATTGCGTTTTAGAGTTGGCCCCCCTACTTTTGGTCCCTTTCCCCCCATGTGCCCCCCCCCCCAAATATGAAAGCTGGAGACGCCACTGCTTGGAACCGGTGAGAGGGCTCAGCGCCCACACATAAGAGTACACACACAGTCTTTGCAGCATATCTTTATTGCCTCTTGGAATACAGTTTAGCGGTTGTGACTAATCTTATTCAAGAAGTCAGTGGAATTTCACCTATTTGTGGCTCATCTTACTGATTAGAAGGACACATTATTCATAGGTACCTAATTCTTATTTCCGGCTGAAGATTGCTCAGACATTACAAGACAGGAGAACTGCAACTGCATCTACCCATCTTTTCCTCACTCATATACTGGAATAATATATAGGCCAAGGTTATTTAGCATGTTTGCTTAACTGTAGATCTATTGCTAAATGTTATAGTGTATTTGTTGCATTGTAGAATACTGCTAATAAGTTGAGACAGAGTCCATTGAGTGATACCAATTTATCCTTTGGGTCATCGGTTTGAGATAGGGATTTACTGTAATATTTAATTTGCCAAATTTCAGTAGACATTATCCAATTACCTCTTTTGCAAAGACCCATTAGGTATTGTTTAAGCTCAATTGGAGGAATTGCAATGTTTTCCATTATTGATATTGTACAAATACAGGGAGTGGTGAAAGTGTACAAATCACTTGCTCCTTTTGTTCGCCAGAACCTTCAGGTTGACTACTTATGTGAAGAATTGTACTATTTACTATTCACAGTTGTTATTCTTTTCTCAGAAATAAGAGTTAAAAGTAAACTCTACCTGTGTTGTGGTCTCCATTGCTAAAATAGAGTTATTGGTTATAAAAATTTGCAATATGAGTGAACCCAGAGTGTCAGAGGTGGTGGAGGACACTCTGACTAAGGAGATCCAAGGGGGAATTGATTCTTTCAGCCACCCTAAAGGGGGTAGCGCTACAATAAGATAGTCGTAGGCCGTGCAGGTCTTTTGGCTGAACTTTTAATAATCGAACATTCACCTGACCCAGCCTCCAGCAATGCAGCCGCCGCAGCATCGCTCTTCCCCCCCCCCACCCCCCTTTGGCAGCACCAGCATCACAAGTGTGGGCACCCAGCTTTGGCTTCAAAGCTGGGCGCGCACTGTGCATGCGTGAGTTGCGCTGCGTGCTGTGACGTGTCCCAGAAGATCGCCAAGTGGGAGGAGGTGAACTTCCGTGTGTTCCGCGGTACCAGGAGAGGAAGTGGACCTGGGACCCTTTGAAAACAGGGTCCCCGATCCCCACCCCCCAAACAAATGGCATGCCAATGGTGGCATGTTGGGGGGTCACCTTCCCTTAAAGCGGAAGTTCCACTTTTGGGTGGAACTCCATTTCAAGATTTCTAATAGCCTCAGCGGCAGCTCCTCTTAAACTTTTGGTGATCTGCTGTTTATTCTTCCCTTTTTGCATGGGCAGTGCCCCTGAAAAGAGTCTCAGCTTCCTGTAACCTGCCCCAGAGTGGATGACATTGGTCTGATTACACTTGGCCATGAAATTCCCAAATTAGTTGCTTAACCATCTCTTCTCTTTTTATGTAGGGTAATTGAATTGCATTTTTTGATAGCTGCCTTATATCTTGCGCCATGCAGCACATCGTCATCTTTAATTGGGTTCTAGGGAGTGCATGTAAGTGGACTCGATAGGTACAGTATGTTGATACAGCTGATGATGCCTGTTATTTACATGTTGATTGCTGTGCTTCTCTTTCTTCCATAAGCCAATGCTCTTTGCTGCCAAGACAATGAGGTCCTGAGGAAGCCGTGTTTGTGAAACGTGTCGACCTCTAGCAATATATAGTAAATAGATATTGCTGCAGCTTCGATAGTATGGCCTGTATGACCCAACTTAGCACCCATTTCATGCTTTTATGAATTTCTTTTAAACTATTTTTATAATGAAAATAGTTTTATGATCATAAACCCCTCCAAGGACTTAAACCTCTTTGAGAGGATTCTGCAGGCCACCTCCTCCTGACAATGCTGTTTGCCTGACTTTTTCAACCTGCTATACTTTCTGAATCACTTACATGCATCACGTCAAAACCCTGAATATATTGAAACCATTGGACGATTTTGACAGCCAGGGAACTAGTAGGTTCAGGAGGAGAAGTCAGCAATGAAAGCCTACGTATTTATCTCAGCATAGGTTTCCTTTTAAAGAGCTTCTCACATTCAATTAGAAGCTGCAGCAATTCAGGAGGAACCCACCTCATTTCCCGGCTGGAGGACGTCCAGCATCATCTAGCCTTTTTCCTTGCCAGCTTGACTATCGCTGGCCCACCCCTTTCATTAATTGGATTTCAGTTATGCCAGTTGTGGAGGACCATCATCACATTACCTAGGGTGCTAGACTGTATGCAAATACAATCTGCCTAGAAATGCCCACTGCTCAGGACTGACATTCACCTATTATAGCATTTTGATATTTGCATAACTCCTCCCAAGAGTCAGCCCACTGCTTGCATCAGCGCTGAGAACTTTTGAGAGGAGTACTGAGAAAGGGTGATGTATTGTTTTCAGGAAGCTATGTACAGCACGCCGCCGGCCCCGCCCACCAGCCATGATCTGCCTACACTGCATAGAGAAACACAGAGATCCAGTGATGACATCACTGGATCTAAAAAAAGGTATGTAATTAACCACTTGCCGACCGCCCGCCGCAGCGTGACGGCGGCAAGTTGGCTCGTTATCGCGAAACGCCATCACAGGACGGCGGCCGCGATAACTAGCATTGTGAGCGCGCTCACTGTGTCCGGGGTGGGTCAGGGAGTGGGTAGGGTGGACTCGATCACCGCCGGCTACCCGTGATGGCCCCCCCCCACACTGAAAGAACGGAGGTCCGTGTAAGTAAACACGGATCTCCATTCTGTTAGAGGGGGAAGGGCGCTGATCACAGGTTTTCTTGTATATGGAAGCCATGATCATCTCCTTCTCCAGCCCACACACAGTTAGAACACGCCCAGGGAACACAGTTAACACTTAGAGCGCCCCCTGCAGGTTAACCGCTTCACTGCCAATGGCATTTACACAGTAATCAGTGCATTTTTATAGCACTGATCGCTGTATAAATGCCAATGATCCCAAAAAAGTGTCAAAATGGTCCGACATGTCTGCTGCAATATTGCAGTACCGCTAAAAATCGCAGATCGCCGCCATTACTAGTAAAAAATGTAAAAAAATAAAAACCCCAGAAATTAATTCTCATCATCCATAAACGCGGCAACTTTTGCGCAAACCAATGACTAAACGCCGATTGCGATTTTTTTTTACAAAAAATATGAGAAAGAATATAAATTGGCCAAAACCGATGGAAAAAAAATTTATATATTTTTTTGATTTGTATTTTAGCAAAAAGTAAGAAATTTGTTTTTTTTTTTTCAAAATTGTCGCTCTTCCTTTGTTTATAGCGGCGATCAGAAATGACGCAGAGGCGATCAAATACCACCAAAAGAAAGCTCTACTTGTGGGAAAAAAAAGGACGCAAATTTTGTTTGGGTACAATGTTGCACGACCGCGCAATTGTCAGTTAAAGCGACGCAGCGCCGAATCGCAAAAAGTGTTCTGGTCCTAAAGTGGGAAATCCTTCCGGGGCTGAAGTGGTTAAAATGGAAGCAAAGTGATGGAGTAGAAGGAGAGCAGGAAAGGCGAAAAGACAATAAATGTCAGTTTTAAGCTTTAATTTTGGGTGGAGCGAGGCAGAATGTGAATCCCGCCCAGGGATTTTCTGCTTCCTATGCCCCTGATGGCATGTCCACCACTAAAAGTGACAATACGTGACAACACTGCATCCATCAAACCACATAAGCAACACTATGGCTAGGAAGGTGGTGTCACATTGGCTTACCTGCATCCACCTAAAATATCATGATCAATTTTGGGTGGGCTTCCCCTTTAAATAATAATAATAATAATAATAATGTTCCCGACATGTGCTAGGGTGAGGAAATAGGAAAAGCCAAATTCTCCAGCAGCCAATTCACACATTGTACACAACCATCTGTATTATGTGGGGTCCCGTGACTCTGTGGTCACACAAGGCTGCCAATTGACGGAACAAACATGGATCGCATTTCACATATATAAAGTAACGGGACTGATGGTCATGCGGGGGGCCAGAGACACAAGAGGGTGGGCCCAACAAATTTGTTCACTACATCATACACAGGTGCTGGATTGTACACCACCAACCACCCCCCATCCCGTGATTCAGAATACAGACAAACAGATGGTGCAATAAATAATAAAGGGCTACACTCATTTACAGACTGGATGGGTTACAGTATTTTATAATACAATTCAATTATTCAATAGATGTGAGTATGAAATAATTGGTCTGCATGGTTTTATGGGAATTTTTGGCTACAACTTTTGCAACATGCCACAACCACTTTACCCATGCTGTGTTACCTGCAACACTCCCAATGGCCATGCTGTGTTACTTGCCTCACCCCCAATAACCATGCTATGTTATTTGCCACATCCTCATTGACCATGCTGTGTTACCCGCCACACCCCTATTGACCATGCCGTGTTACCCGCCCTCCTAATCCATGCGCCCGGCCCCTAATCCACATGCGGGGCGATGGACACATGGATTCCAATGTTTTTGGTTTTTTTTCCGAAGCACATGATTAGAGACGGAGGCGTTTATCTGCATCGGCGTTTTGAGCTTTTTTTTTTTTTTAACTTCCTTAGCTTCCATTGACTACAAAAAGCGATGGATGCCGATAAACGGCCGTTTATCGGTGTTTATCTGCGTCCATCGGTTTTTGTGGTCAGAAGAACAACTCCTAAATTCCAATAACACCCCATAAATGCCACTGCTGTTAAACGACAATAAACATCTATGTGTGCATGGACACATAGGTAGGGTTGCCACCTCATCCCTTTAAAGCCGAACACATATGAATTACACAGGTTCTGATCATTCTAATTTAATGCACATAAGGCACCAAGTGAGTTTAATTACCACCTTAATCAGCCACAGAACCTGTGTAATTCATGTGTGTTCGGGTTTAAAGGGATGAGGTGGCAACCCTACACATAGGATAACATAAAGGGGCGTTTATGGGCTGTTAAAAAAAATGCCCAAACAACCATAAAGGGTCGTTTATCAGCTTCAGTGTGCAAGGAGCCTAAACGCCCATACACAGGGTGCGACGGTCGTATGAAAATGGTCGTACGAACGCTTGTACGATCATCCAACCGTTAGTACGCGTGTTTAGAACAGCCGACGTACAACGGTCGTACAACAGAACTTGGATGAGCAAACTAGAAAACTTTGTTTGTACAACAAGCGGTCGTACGACCGTTGTATCGTGTGTACAGAGAAGCTGGTCCAACAAGTTGTATTGTGCAAAACACGCATGCTCAGAAGTCAGGAACACACGGAAGTGTCCGTTCGTGTAAACTTAAGTTCTTAATTCCTAAATCACATTCACCTGAACTTCCTCTTTATACGCTCGTAGCACGTCACCACATTAGGCTTGGTCGTACGATCGCTTAGTGCATGTCGGTATGCGAGACACAACAGCCAACATAAGATTTTGGCCGTTCGGTCATACGACCGTCGCATCGTGTGTATGAGGCTTAACTCTCCTCTAGACCAATGGTTCTCAACCTCAGTCCTCATGTATCCCCAACAGGCCATGTCTTGGGAATTTCTCTTGGATAAAATAGCTGTCCAAAATACCAAGTCATTGACTCGGATTTAAAGCACTTGTGCAAGATAAAGGAAAACCTGCAAATATGGCCTGTTGGGGGTACTTGAGGACAGGGTTGAGAACCACTGCTCTAGAATAAATGAGCAATAACCCTTGAGGTGCATAGCAAAGGATCATTTTTACGTTTTGTAGAGTTGGGCTTTAGGCTGGAGTCACACTATTGCGAATTGGATGTGGTTCCCCGCATTCCATTTCGCAATAGCAGGAGATTTTGACCGTCTCTCTATGGAGCCGCTTCACATATCTCCAATATGGCTCCGGTGTGAATTTGCACAGGAGCTCTGTGCATCTTTTGGTCTGTTTCAGGTCCGAATTCAGCCAAAAATTCGGGCTGAAATCGGACCTGAAACGGTGAACTGAGACGCACCGGACCCCTGCTGGCAGCCGCATCAGTATTAGGTGTGAATCCAGCCTTAAAGTGCCGGATCATTATACCAGCTGGAGAGGGCAGCGGAAGAAAGGATTCCCATAAGGTATATGCATCAGATGCCAGAGGGGTGGAGAGGGTGTTGTGAGTTAATTCACCTTTTCTTTTTTGTGAAAAAGTGGAATAACCCTTTAAGGCTTCCTTAAAGAGCCAGCGTTAGACCCCTTTCACACCGGATTGTTTTTCAGGCGCTGTGGTGCTAAAAATAGCGCCTATACAGCGCCTGAACCCCACCACCACCGTTATTCCCAGTGTGAAAGCCTGAGTGCTTTCACACTGGGGTGGTGCGCTTGCAGGACAAGAAAAAAAGTCCTGCAAGTAGCATCTTTGGGGCGGTGCACTGAGCGGTGTATACAGCGATCCTCCACCGCCCCCTACATTGTAATCAATGGACAGCGCTTCCGAAGTGGCTGTACACCACCTCGGAAGCGCCGAGCAGCGGCGCTGTTAACCCCTTCTTGGGGGTTAAGTGCCCCGCTCCCACCTATATAGCGGCACCGTAGCACCGCTATAATAGTGGTAAAAGCACCGCTAACTAGGGCCACTTTACCACTTCTGTCCTAGTGTGAAAGTGCCCTAAGCCGGTGGTAAGGGGTTAATAATGATGCACAGCTCCTCTGGCTCTCTCTCTCTCTAAAGCCTCGTACACACGGGATGACGATCGTATACAACAGGTCGTACTAACGACCGTTGTATGCGATATCGATCGTTCGTATGCGCGATTAGAACAGCCGAACATACGACGGTCGTACAAGGGAGTTGTATGAGCAAACTAGAAAATGTGGTTGTACGATCGTGTAGTGCAGTATGTATGCAAGTTACATTATGCAACATACAATTTGCGATGATCGTACGTACGATCGTCGTCCTGTGTGTACGAGGCTTTTGGCTCGGTTGACACCCAGGCGACTTGCGATCCGACTTGTGTCTCCCCAAGTCTCCTCAAAACGCTTGACATCAGAAATCCCATTGAAATGAATGGGAGCCATCTTAATATACACTAATGAAGTCGCTTCGACTTTAAGGTGACTTCAGAAAAGGTTCCTGTACTACTTCAAGGCGACTTTTATCCGACTTGTGCCCATAGAATTCAATGGAAGTCGCCTCCAAGTCGGACGCCCCATCTATATTGAAGCGACTTTACAGGAAATAAAATAATTTTTGAAGGCAAACCCCCCCCCCCTCTTCTCTAATTGGCCACAGGCAAAGTCGCCTGCATGGAGGTCGCTTCAGGTCGCATTGTAAGTTGCCCAAAGTCGTGCTGAAGTCACCTTGAAGTAGCGTTCAAATCGCCTAGCAAAGTCGCCTCTGAAGTCGGATCGCCTAGGTGTGAACTGGCCCTACCAGTGGAGTCTGAATAGTGAAAATAACCTATTTTCTACCTGCTTCAAACTTTATCTCATGAGTTATAGATTAAGGGGGCTAAGCAATAACACCATAACGCAAATACGGCATAGGAAACGTGTTGAAAAGTTACATAAAACTGGCTTTTAAGGTAAACGGTTGCCATAACCCAAAACATGTGTTCAGTGAGAATAGTCTATAATTTCCCTTTAGTCAGCCTGCTGGTGTCCTGGATTAACCGGCACATGAAGTATCTCCACTGCCCGGCGTACAAAGCCAAGTGTTCTCCGCATATAGGCAGAGAATCCCACCAGTGCTGTGATAGGGGATCCAGGCGGTGGATAGATACAAACAACTGGCAGCTATAGTGGAAGCGAGGAGAGTGTATATGAGGGGACGAGCTGTGCCACTTCCTTATACTTCCTTGTCCTTAAACGCCCGTCTGGGCAGGGGCCCAGAGCCTGTTAATGTAAAACTGACAGTCTGCACGTAGACGTGTCTACACATACACAAACAACACATAGATAGCGAACAAGAAGAACATCACAACACAACGCAGACCCCGCGCCGCTACAGCTTAACCCCGCGCGCTCTCATATACAGGGAACGGGGATTTCACACAGCTAAACAGCAAGAAGAAGTATTTACCGTAGGAATTTAATGGCATTTCATACAAAGAATTCACATAGATAACATCAGAAAATGTTTATTGTTACCAAAATTTCTAAAAAGCACACACTAATGGGCTGTCAATATAGCACGGTAAATGACATCACACAGAAATACATCTCTGTTATCCCACATTATACAGCCGTGGCCAAAAGTTTTTAATATGACACAAATATTATGTAGCCATGGCCCCAACCCCTAGAGGCCTAATGGTGACCTCCAGAGTCAGGGAGAGCCGACATCCATCTTCACAGTGTGGGTTACTAGGCATGGTGGGTGTAGTGCAGATAGAGTAAGTTGGGCACCAGACACTTTGAAAATGCAAAAAGAGATGTATTGTCTCTTAACAGAACTGGGGAGAGAAGATTAGGGTCTGGACACCCTTAGGCTGGTGCAAAAACACTTGGCAGACTCCGAGACGAAAACAGAACAGCCGTACAGTTCAAAGGGTCTTTAAGCTGGATGGCAGCAAACTGTACTTGTAGACTGACTGTCTCCTATAGCAACAGACTTTGAAACACTTCAACTTCACTTTACTGCAGATCTGCGCACTCAACCTTACAGTCTCCTACTGTAGATTTCCTCACTGAGCTCCCAGTCTATCGCTAGACTCACTGGATCCCTTGAGTTCCTCCACAGTTAACCCGTTGTATACATCCAAATGTCACCCACGCTGTCCCGCTGGATCCCTGACTTGAACACCAAAGCTTTTCCCAAATTCTTCACCATTCCTGGTTTGTGAAAAAGGCTGCTCTGGTACTTCTTCATATTCTGAACACTAGCCTCTGAGGAGGAGGAGAAGTTGTCCCTTGGTGGCATCGGTGTCCCCTTTACCTCTGATTCTGGTTCTCACTTACCTCTAACGACAGGAGTGGTTGTCTAGAATGGCAACTTCTTTCCTTCACCCATGGCAACTACTGGGTTCTTCAGCCGGCAGAACCCCTGCAACTTGGTTGGGCCTCAAGCTTGAAGCCCCAACCTGTTTCCTTCCAACCTGGATAGGCTTCAGAGCACCTAGCAGCCAGGTACTCCCGGATTGGTCTCAGGCTTCTGGCCTAGCAACCAGGAGCTTCTCAACACATGTACACCCAGACAGCGTCCCCGACGACCCTCTCGGATAAATGAACCCTCCTCAGTCTACTAGTCCCAAGACACGGTCGACCCGCCGACAGACCCACATGTACACAACTCTTCGAGGACCAACGATCCGGTCTTCGGACTCTGGTTAGGCCCTCATGGACCGACGATCCACGAGACTTCGGATAGGTCCAACCTTCCTTTGTCCAACCCCGAAGTTCGAACTCCGGGTTGGTTCAACGTCCCCAAGACGGCCGACTTCTTGGGTCATCAACGGTACCCACTTCCTTTCTTCAACGGTAAGATCTGTTGGTGAGGACAGCAATCTCCATTCAC
>BLSH010171324.1:2229082-2243743 GCA_018402905.1 Glandirana rugosa
CCTGTAGACTTCTAATCACATAACTATAGCTGCATACTATCGATTTGTGCACCATGTGGTGCCTTACCAACTCCATGCCCTATGGCCGACAGGAAGTCCACTGAAAGTCCATCCATGGAGACATGATGAGGAAGCAATCCTTAGAGACCAGCCGCCTTCCACCCCCCCCAATCCCTGGAACATGGGGAGGGGAGGCCTCCCCCATATAGGAAGATTTACTCCCTGTACAGTGGGGAGCGTCGCTAACAGGAGAGGCTTAACCTGCGCGGTTGGCCAGATGAATCCGGCAAGGTGAGGGAAAAAGAAAAATTTCTGCCTTTCAGCATCAGTGTAACCAGCTGAGCAGTGAGGAAAAAAAGGAGAATGAGGCCTGGTGGGAGGTGTTTGACTTTATAGTGTAACCGGATCCTGGAACTGGGCGTGGGGGCGGAGCCAGCCCATACGTATATGCTGTCGTGCTTGTGTCAGGAAATAGCTTTTTCCTATACACAGTTGTGGAATGTGTGACCTGGTCAAACTCTGAAAAATACATTTTTTTCATAATTTTAAAAGGAAAGTTCACTGCTGATCTCTCCTTATACTACATATGATAGTTGCCGCCTAATTATCATGCAAATCTAAAGGCTTTTGTCTTGTCAGGATCACTGACAAATATGCAGATAAGACACTCTGACTTCACTTGTGCTTGTTCCAGGTCAGTGACTGAAGCTGGCCATACACTTGTAGATTTTCGAGAGAACATTCGTAAGAAAATTCTCAATACATTCAATGGCTTGACAAATATCATTTGAAAGCACTTCAAAATCTTAGTTTGCTTTCAACATTCGATTTTGAAATGAGTGCAATTTCCAAAATGAAAACCACATTCATTGTTGAAAATGTTTGTTCAAGAAAAAATTTCATCCTGCTACTTCAAATTTTCTTGTCATTGCAGTAGAAAACAAATGATGTTTTAACCCAACTAACCGTTAGAAAACCGAAGGAGTGTTCTTGAACTGAAAAGTTTCAGAGGATATTCTATTAGTGCAATCATTCTCAATCATGGCTCCGTGAAACACTAGGGCTCCTCCAGAGGTTGCTAGGGGTTCCTTGGGCTGTGGCTGATTGACCTCCTATCTGATGGTGACTGCATAGTTTAAGGGGCAACACCACTTGGCATGGCCAGCTGCATGACAACAATTATCTCTTTAGCTGTCTGCAAGGGTTCCATTCTTCCCACTGACTACCACTGTAAGGGGTGCTTTCTTCCAACCAGCCACCTATGTAAGGGTACCATTCTTTCCCCTCACCACCACTGTAATGGGAGCATACTTACCACAGACCAGCACTCTAAGGGCTGCATTCTCCCTACTGACCAGCATTGTATAGGTTCAATTCTTCCCACTGACCACCACTGTATGTATGGGGAGCATTCTTCCCTCGGCCCACCACTGTAAGAGTTCCATTCTTCCACTGACCACCCCTGCATAGGTTCATTTCTTCCCACTGATCACCACTGTAAGGGTTCCATTCTTCCCACTGGTCGCCACTGTAAGGTTTTCATTCTTCCCACTGACCACCACTGCATAGGTTAAATTTTTCCCACTGATCACCACTGTAAGGGATCCAATCTTCCACTGGCCACCACTGCATAGGTTTCATTCTTCCCACTGACCACCACTGTAAGGTTTCCATTCTTCCCACTGACCACCACTGCATAGGTTCAACTTTTCCCACTGGTCACCACTGCATAGGTTCAATTTTTTCCCACTGGTCACCACTGTAAGGGTTCCATTCTTCTACTGACCCCCACTGCATAGGTTTCATTCTTCCCACTGACCGCCACTGTAAGGATTTCATTCTTCCCACTGATCACCACTGCATAGGTTAATTTTTTTTTCCACTGGTCACCACTGCATAGGTTTCATTCTTCCCACTGACCGCCACTGTAAGGATTTCATTCTTCCCACTGGTCACCACTGTAAGGTTTCCATTCTTCCCACTGACTACCACTGCATAGGTTCAATTTTTTCCCACTGGTCACCACTGCATAGGTTCAATTTTTTTCCCACTGGTCACTACTGTTAGGGTTCCATTCTTCCACTGACCACCACTGCATAGGTTTCATTATTCCCACTGACCACACTGTAAGGATTCCATTCTTCCCACTGATCACCACTGTAAGGTTTCCATTTTTCCCACTGATCACTGCATAGATTCAATTCTTGCCACTGACCGCCACTGTAAAGGTTCTATTTTTCCCACTGATCACCACTGTAAGGGTTCCATGCTTCCACTGACCACCGCTGCATAGGTTACATTATTCCCACTGACCGCCATTGTAAGGGTTCCATTCCTCCCTCTGATCACCACTGTAAAGTTTTAATTTTTCCCACTAATCACCAATGTGAGGGGCACATTCTTCCCACGGATCTCCAATGTAAGGAGCGTTCAATGTAAGGGACATTCTTTCCACTAACCACCACTGTAAGGGGGCATTCCACCAATGTAAGGGGCATTCTTCCCACTGGCCACCACTGTAATGGTTCCATCCCTCCCATTGACCCACAATGTAAGGTGGCATTTTTCCCACTGACCACAAATGAATTGGAGTTAGCAAGGTTTCCCCAAGACCTGAAACTTCTTTCAAGGGTGCCCCTGGGGTAAAAAGGTTGAGAATGACTGTACTAGTGTATAGCCAGCTTTAGCAAGCTTTGAAGCCACTGGAGCAGCATGACAGCCTGATAGCTGGTATTTCCAGGAGCACAGCAATGGCAGCCCACAATTCTTCAGGCAATGATGTTTTTTTTTAGGGTCCCTTCACACCATGGTGGTAAATTAAAACATGTGCTAACATTTGATATGTAGTGTACCCCTTCCAGCCACTGCCTCCCAGCCCTTTAAGAGGTTCTAAATGCCCGGAGGTAGAGGTGGGCATTCCGATAACGTGACCGCTGTGATTGGCTGTCACATGATCAGAAAACTATGATCACAAGTATGCATCGGTAGCTTTCCGGTACTCAACAGTAACTGCGCTGGGAGCCCGCAGGGTGTGCGCTCTCAGCACAGAAAGATGTTTGCATAGAACCACATATATGCAGCCTCTTGGCGTTAAACCCCACCCACTGAGAGGCCACATATATGCATATGGCCAGCAGGAAGAGGTTAAAGTGACAGCTCCTTCATTATGAATATGGCAACCAAGGCACTTAGGACACAGACTTTTTTAAAGGACCATTCCACAGCGCAACACATTTGTTTAGTGCTTGCATTACTGGGGTCTTCAGGTTTGCATGTTCTCTCTGTACTTGCATGGGTTTCTGCCGAGTACTCCCGTGCTCTGAAGACATGCAGGAGTGGAAATTCTTTGTTTCATAGCATTTTTTCAGCCACAACATCCTCCTTTAATAGTATGCAAAATCTCAAGGCACCCCAGGTGAATTATACCTTGAAGACAAATGGAGTCTTCATTTGGTGGTATATTAATGGATATCTCTTTATTTTGTTATTATCATAGAAAAACTGCCCATAAATTTTAATATACATATATATATATATAGATATATTTAAAAAAACACGAGTTGATTTACTAAAACTTGGAGACTGCAAAATCTGGTGCAGCCCTGCATAGAGCCCAAGCAGCTTCCAGGTTTTTTTTTTTGTCAAAGCTGTAATTGAACAAGCTGAAGCTAGAAGCTGATTGGCTAACATGCAGATCTACACCAGATTTTGCGATCTCCAATTTTAGTAAATCAACCCCACATTGACGCTGAAAGTAACCTGTTCTATTTTATTTATTTTTGTTTTTTTTTCAATCAATTCTTTTTTATTTTTTTTTTATTTACACAGATGTCTCCTTTAGTGATTGGATATCACAGTGATTAGGAAATTATGTTATTGGCTCCTAATCGAGACCAGGAGTTGGCGGTGACAGCTCAGCCTTCTTGGGGGGCTACGTGATTGAGCGTGCTTTCAGCACCATCACATGGTGCATATACCGGTATATACCACAACAAAAGAAAGTCCACTTTTATAACACTGCATATATGTGCTAAGCTGTCATCGGGAGTGCTGTAGATTGGGGGTATCCCTTGCGTACCCAACCTTTTTCTGGTTGAAGAATGCTAAGTTTATTGGCTCCACTGAGTGCACCCAAGATGGCTGCCTCATCTCCTAAGCATCTCGAGTCCCTGGGAGTAAAGCGCTATAGAAACACTAAATTAAATTAAAACGCCCAGATGGTTCCCACAAGTGCATTTTGCAAGGTGTGTTGTCAATTGTGTTACTGCAATGCATAGGTGTAAATCCTGTCTTAGAATTATCCTAAGCACAGAAACAGTATTAGACACCAGTGAAGCACCTTAAACAAAAAATATATATATAAATATATTTAATATACTAAATTTAAATATATATTATAAATATAAAAAAAAATCCAGCTTTAAAGTTGAAACCCAAAAATCTGGGGTATAGATACATGTTAACTGCATGCTCCTTCTGGAAACTGGGGTTTTGTGTTGGGGAAGCTCTATAAGAATAAAGAATATTTTATAGCATGTTACATTTTGAACCAAGCTGATTTGCTTTCTTTGGGTTTTGAGGATACTGCAATTGCATTTGTGGCAAATCAGAGGCCAAGACCCCTCTGCCTTTCTACAAACATTTCAAGTCCAACTCCGGGCACAATAAGCTTACTACCCATGATTCCCATATGCCTGATTTTTTTTACACTGTATGGGCAAATTAATCCATGTGCATGAACCCTAAAGCAGTTGATTCAGCCACCTCTTGTGATGAACATTTTGTTCTACATCCTACAAATATTTTTATGTGGGGGGCAGTAGAGATCCCACTTACGTCAGGGCCCTTAGGATTTAAGCACTGCAGGTCTCATAGGCCCCAGTGCTGTGGTTGTGTTTCCACCTCCCTCTTTACCTGACCCCTCACAACACGCATAGCCCCAGGCTTCATTTTGTAAAGGGTCAGGAGGAGAAAAGGATGGAGACACAACTGTGTGACTGTGGCTTGTGAGACCCGCAGCACTTACATCCCAGGGGCCTGGAAGTAATGGGCCCGGAAGCTCTACTTCCCCAGGCATGCAAGGTGCCTTAGAGGGAGTTAAAAGAACGTGTTCATCATGTGAGGTGGCTTTTGAGGCAACTGAGTCTTAAACGTTTTTATGGTTCGTGCACACAGACACATTTGTCCATAAAAATCCAATGTATTTCAGAGCCTGGGAGTCATGGGTTGTGGATACAGCCCACTGCCAACACCCTGTCAAAATCAATGACAGGCTGAAATATGCAGCAGCTGTGCATACATCTGAGTGGTACTCATGTACAGGGGCCATATGAATACAGGGATGTATGCCCTGGATGCCGAAAGTCTATGTTTGGTGTATACAGCTCTGTACGCGAATACCACTTGGATGTGTAAACAGCCACTCAGAATTTAAGCCTATCATTGATTTTGACAGTCTGCTGGCAGCAGGCTGTAAGCACCACCATGAGCCCTTAATACTAGTAAGCATACTGTGTGCAGAGTTAGGATTTATATAGCACCAACAGTTTGCACAGTACTGTATAATATAAAAGGGAGCCAATACAATAGAACTCAATACCAGAGGGTTAAGTGGGCCCTGCTCCTAGGAGCTTACAATCTAATAGGGAGAGACTGGTGGAACAATAGGTAATAACTGTGAGGGATAACCTGATAGGAGAAATAAACAATTTGGTTATTAGCTGAAGGCAGGATAGGCTTCCCTGAAGAGGTGAGTTATTAGGGATTGCCTAAAAGTGGACAGAGTAGGAGATAACCGGACAGATTGGGGTAGGGAGTTCCAGAGGATGGGAGAGGCTTTGGAGAAGTCCTGGAGACAAGCAAGGGAGGAGGAGACCAGGGAGCTAGAGAGCAGAAGGTCTTGGGATGAGTGGAGAGGACAGTTTGGGTGATATTTGGAGACTAGATTGGTGATGTAGCTCAGGGCAGAATTGTGGATGGCTTTGTTAGTGAATTTTATTCGTTGGGCAATGGGAAGCCAGTGGAGGGATTGGCGGACACGGAACGGCTCGTGAGATGGAGGAGTCTGGAGGCAGCATTCATGATAGACTGAAGGGGTGATAGCTTGCGGAGAGGTAGGCCAATGAGGGAGTTACAATAGTCAAGGCTTAGATGTGGCATTCATATAAGGCATATTGCTTCAATAACGGTCACGTGTGCACACCCCGTGATAATAAGAGACCATCCACACAGAAAAACAGGCAGTATACATATCAGTGTCTAGGTCACGTGCCTGTTGTATTTTTTCTGTTTAAACTGAAATTCTGTTTGGAAACCCACAGAAAATCAATTATATTTCATAATTGTTTATACTTTTCATATATACATACAGTGCCTTGCAAAAGTATTCGGCCCCCTTTGAACTTTGCGACCTTTTGCCACATATCAGGGTTCAAACATAAAGATATAAAACTGCAATTCTTTGTGAAGAATCAACAACAAGTGGGACACAATCATGAAGTGGAACGAAATTTATTGGATATTTCAAACTTTTTTTAAAAAAAGTTTGAAATATCCAATAAATTTAGTTCCACTTCATGATATCGCAAAGTTCAAAGGGGGCCGAATACTTTCGCAGGGCACTGTATATATATATATGTTACATCACACTACAACTCTCTAACATGTCCAAAAAAATAAATAACCATAAATCTTTTTTTTTTTTTTTTAATCCGTCATTTCAGAATCATTTAGAAAATCATTTCATTGAAAGGTGCTAAAAGAGGACATGTTGATTATCCCCTTTATATAGATTCTAAAAGGAAAAATGATTGAAATCTGGTTGAGGTTCATTAAAGAGTGAAGACAACATTTCTGAATTTTTTTTTTTAGCAGACATAAGAAGTAAACGTAAAAAAGATATTTACCCAATATTGCAAAAATAGTCTCCTAATTATATGAGCAAAATACATTTTATATCTGTATGCTGTAGTTATTGCAGAAAATATAATCAAAGTCCCTTATGCAGATTCTCTGCAAACAGTAAAAAGGTGTATAGTAAATCATCATAGAAGAGCATGTTAAAGGCATTCATGGAAACGGTTAACGATTTACTGCATACATTAATGAAATTCTGTGAAATGGTAGTGACTCTGTGTCCTATTAGACGTGTATGGTATGGACAGCAGCATACACAGCTTAATATATTACTAAAACAAATTTGTACTGTGTGATACGTAGGAGGATATTGTAATGTCTCGGTTGTCAGACAGAAAAACAATTTACTTGTGGGTAATAGGTACTCCTGGTATGGTCATGGCTGAAAACAATCACTGTATACTGTACTTACACAAGAAGGGTACGTGAAGAAATGAACAGTGGAATATCTCCCTCTTGTGGCTATATTATATACTGCAAGTTCAAATGTGTTACAGGAGCTTGGGACTTCTTCCAGTGCAACTGGCAACTCACTTACTGCTTAACTCCGGGCTCCCCATGCCCAGGGGTCCCCTCCCCCCTTAAAACTTCCACTTTTCTCTAGCACTGAGTAGACATCAATGATGCAGAATTTATTCCTACCACTCTATCTATGATGACAATGGGAGTGCTGATGCTGTGGTGATGCATCCTGAGTGGGCAGGGCGGGTCCCTGACCCCCTGCCCTTACAAGAACTGTGCATTATTCAACTTGGAAGACCAAAGACATGTAATGGTGAAAATTAATTATAAAGTTTCAGAGGAGATCATTACTGCAGCAAGAACCACTTATTCTAATTTTACTATTGCTGGGGTGATTGTAGCCGTATTAGTGCCATTGTGCCAGAGAAAATTGAGTACTGTCCATGATACATTTTTTATTTGCACTAACATACAATTTTCCAGGACAAGCTTTCGGGGTATCTCCCCTTCTTCAAGGTGCAAGCAGTACTCCTTGGAGAAGGGGATATACCTCGAAAGCTTGTCCTGAAAAATTGTATTTTAGTGCAAATAAAAAAAGTATCACGGACAGTACTCAGTTTTCTCTGGCACTATTGCTGGGGACATTTTTAGTAAAGAAAAATCCAGGAGTTAACCTTTAAAGTGAAGTAGTCACAACTGGGCTAATGCAAAAAAAAAAAAAAGATATTTAGTATTCAATTCTATTTGTGCAGACCTACCTATACAAAAATGTAACACTGCCCTTTATTTAATGATATTTAGGCTAGCCACACAGATTACGATGTCCAGTAGTACTTATTTCCCTTCTTCCTTTGTCCTGAAGGATATCTACATGGTCAGATGGGCAGCACCCCCCTTCCTCCACAACAACACAGCTAGCAAGGAGATGGTCACCTTGATAGATGCAGCTTGTCTCCAGCATTTGTCCAAGACAAGCACCAGCAAATAAAATGCAGAGGAACAGGTCTGCCTTCCATACTTTTTTATTCCTCTTGCTTGTCACTACACACAAGTGCGGGCTACTAATGAGGCCGACTCCTTGCTAGTTGCATTGTCGGACAGCCTAGCTAACCTTCTACATGTTGTAAGAAGACCGAATAAAGTACTACTATCCCCTGGGGATCAGAACGCAAAAAAAAAAAAAAAAAAAAAAATGTATATATATATATACACACACACACACAGTGTAGGCTCCAAAGCTGTTATCCTTATCTTTGCTTTGCTAATGGATCATACAGAGCAAGCATGTATCCAGTGAAGGCAAGTTTCCTTGCTTTGGGTCAGTGACTCGCTATGCAGAGAAGAAAGGATAAGGGATGCTGACCCTGAAGCTCATACCTGCAAAAAAATAAGTGGGCATGGAGGTTTTGTCATTTCTTATTGACAAAACCTGACTTCTACTTGTGTGGAAATTTCTTTAATACCTTGCAAAAACCCTAAACATATTTCTACAGGTATACAAACTTTATGTGTCCCTTTACAGTTTATTGTTGCACAAAGGCGTTACATTCATTTTGTGTCCATCAAGCAGCGTCCATGTTTCACATGCAATGGTTACGGAGTCTTTTTTCCCAGAATCCTCTTCCTCATTCCTGTCCTAATCTTTATATACAGAGGATGAATGTTAAGCTTTCCTTCCTCAGCTGTCCTGACACTTGCTATAATCCATCACCAGAGTTTTGAAGGACTTCCATACAGTGGTGTCCTGGATGCATATGGTGCCCCCTCCTCTCTGCATCTCCTCCTTGTCCCGGTTTATATCACCGATGCAGGCCCAGCCAGGACCGTCCGACCAGGTTACACACCACTTGGAGTGGTCTTTATGGGAGGAGAACGTGACAGCGGGGTCAAAGGAGAGATTTAGGGCGTTATATGTGTGATACGCCAGAGAGCAATTTGATGGAAGGATTCCCCTGGAATTTAACCAAAACTGAACACACAGATCGGACTTCAAAGCCTCTGACACCCAGCCAGAGTACAGGTCTGCAGAGAAAAAAAAAAAAAACACACAGAATCAGACTATATCCCTACATACCACTATGTCAGCATACATAATACATGCATAGCTTACCATTAGCTCCTGAATGCCCTAGAACTCCTGTAACATCTTATTACAATAACCCAGCCCCTGAGTGTCTTATTACCCCTGTAATATCTTATTACAGTAACCCTGCTCCTGAGTGTCTTATTACCCCTGTAATATCTTATTACAGTAACCCAGCTCCCGAGTGTCTTATTACCCCTGTAATATCTTATTACAATAACCCAGCCCCTGAGTGTCTTATTACCCCTGTAATATCTTATTACAGTAACCCAGCTCCTGAGTGTCTTATTACCCCTGTAATATCTTATTACAGTAACCCAGCTCCTGAGTGTCTTATTACCCCTGTAATATCTTATTACAGTAACCCATCTCCTGAGGGTCTTATTACCCTGTAATATCTTATTACAGTAACCCAGCTCCTGAGTGTCTTATTACCCCTATAATATCTTATTACAGTAACCCAGCTCCTGAGTGTCTTATTACCCCTATAATATCTTATTACAGTAACCCAGCCCCTGAGTGTCTTATTACCCCTGTAATATCTTATTACAGTAACCCAGCTCCTGAGTGTCTTATTACCCCTATAATATCTTATTACAGTAACCCAGCCCCTGAGTGTCTTATTACCCCTGAAATATCTTATTACAGTAACCCAGCCCCTGAGTGTCTTATTACCCCTGTAACAAACTATACGAATGAAAGAATGTGTAGTTCTTTTCATGAATTTATTTTTATGTTTAGGGTTAAAAAAAAAAGAAAATTGCATTTAACTAGTTGGTTGGTTAAGTACTTGTATTTTATTATATAATTTTTGTGCTCCTTCTCTTGCCAGTGAAGTCCAACAAAAGTTTTTTTTTACTTTGGTTGTTCTATATGTGAAATCCGGATGTGGCTTTGAGTGCTAAACGATTTAAATATGAATTACTGCACAGTATAGCAGATTTCATATTACATAAAACAGTGATTATTGCTAGCAGTTATTAACAGCCACTTGCAACAATTGCATGTACAATCCGTCAGGCTGGTTGTACCCAAGTTAGAAACATAGAAAAGTGACGGCAGAAAAAGACTGAGTAGTCCATCGAGTCTGCCCTTTTTATTTATCTATATATTTTTTTTACATTAACCTAGTTGTCTGACTATAGATTTATGTTTATCCCAAGCATGTTTGAAGCCATTTACTGTTGACTGTCTCACAACCTCTGTTGGTAGTTTATTCCAATCATCAACCACCCTTTCAGTAAAATAATACTTTCTAAGATTAGTTTTGAAATTCCCCCCAGTTAGTTTGAGGTCCCCGTGTTCTTGATTTTGGTTTCATATTGAAAAGACTGCCCTCCTGAACCTTATTCACCCCTTATTCAGGGACACAGCCTGAAATGAAAAAGGTACTTCTTTGCTCTTCCTTTCGAAAACCCATAATGCTCTGTGAATGCTATGTGATGAATCCTTTTATCAATAAAAACATTATATAAATCTGTTTAAAATCTTGTAAAAACAGAAAAAAAAATAATAAAAATGCGGCAAAAAACATTACAATTTTCTTCTTAACCTACCGTCTCCAAATCTGGCATGCTTAGCAAAACTCACAAATGTTTTGCCCCCTGCGGAGGTGAGGGTGACTTGCCGGTTCCAGGGTGGTGATTTCACTTCTGCCTTCATTGCTGCATTCTTTAAGTCAGGTAGGTCACCACTGAAGCAGTCAGGAACAGAGGAATCATATGGAGTGATAGTGTTGTACAGGAGTTGCGTTCCTAAGAGGGACATGTACTGTCAGTTGTTACTTCCCTGAACCAATTCCTTTAATTTCATCAGCAAGAAAATATCTTACTCTGGACCAATCAATCACCTTCATTTTTAAGCGCCCCCACTCAACTCAATTTATTACTGAAAACCCCTCCTTCTAAAGGCTAGATAATGTAATTTTCCCATTGACCTGCCCTCTTTCTTTGGACCAATCAGCTTCATTTTTAAACACCCCCCTCACTTTACAACCTCCCTACTAAAGGCCAGACAATGTAATTTCTCCATAGACTTCCCCTCCTTTGGACCAATCAGCCTAATTTTACCTCTGAATGCTGCTTTTTGGTACCAATCAACCTAATCACTACATAAAATTGAACATCAGGTATGGATTTTATTGTAAAGTTACATTGGTCCAGTTTGAATCAACGCAACTACCGTATGCATATGCCATACCCTTGGGATCCCTGTGGAAGTTGTAAGTCACTGCAGTAGTAGTCGTCACTACTAAAGTGTTCTCAGTGGTCTTCCAGGTCCCCTGCCAAGCGGCTGCACTGCTGCAAAAGTAACCACAGGGGGTTGCTTGCTCGGCACAGGTGCCATTCACAGAACACCATTTTTCTCAGTGAATGCAAGGAGTTTTCTAATGGGACAAGGTAGAGGTAGTAACATCACCCCACCTCTCCACCTCATCCAATCAGAGAATGCCTTGCATTGATTAAAACATTTCAAGGTGTTCTGTATATCGCGCCCGAGCCGAACGGGCTACCCCATGTGGTTACTCTGCAGCAAGGCAACCGCTCTGCACTGGGCCAGAGGATAGCAATGATCACTGTAACAGCATATGTATATTTACATGGTCCAAGGTGAAGAAATACAATCAGTGCCTGGAATTCAATTTTAATATCCCTGCTCTCTCATAACCGGCTCACTCTACAATGCTCTTGCCACTTTTACCTGCTCATTTAGTTACTCTACAGTATGACCCTCTTTGCCTCGACCAGTCAGCTTCACAATGCCATTACTCCAACCCCTTTTCAGTTCCGCACTGATTTCTCCTTACACCCTGCCTTCTTTGGACCAATCAGCTTAATTTTACCTCCTTCTGCTTTTCACTACCAGCAGCTTCATCTCTGTTATTCTCCCTGCCCTCTCAGGGCCAATCAGCTTCATTCTATAATGATCTTGCCTCTTTGCTTGCTCAAATAGCTCCTCTAGGGCCCTCCCCTCTTTGCCTAGACCAATCAGCTTCACAATACCTTTAATGCAAAGCCCTTTTCAGTTCCTCATTGATATCTCCATAGACCTTCTTTGGGCCAATCAGCTTAATATTACCTCCTTCTGCTTTTTAGTACCAATTCATTTCATCCCTACAATAATGTCCCTTCTCTTGCAGGAGCAGTTGGCTTCATTCTACAGTGCTCCTGCCTCTTTTCATATAGCCGCTCTAGGGCCTTCCCTTCTGCCTAGACCAGTCAGCTTCTCTATTACTCCAAACCCCTTTCAGTTTACTGGTTTCTCCATAGATCCTCCACTCCTTTTTTAGACCCGTCAACTTAATTTTTTTCCTCCTTCTGCTTTTTAGTACCAATCAACTTCATCTCTATGTTAATCTCCCTGTTCTCGCAGGACCGGCTGGCTTCATTCTGCGATGCTCTTGCCTTTTTCCCTGGCTCAAATAGTTCCTCTATGGCCTTCCCTTCTTAGACAAGCCAGCTTTCTAATAGTTACTCCAACCCTTTTTCAGTTTCCTCACCGACTTCATTGAACTGCAGGTACGGGTAAGTGACACAGATGAAGCTTTGACCATTGTGATGTGCACTGCTGGGCCAGTCGTACTGGGAAGAAGCAGACGGGGGGAAGCCGGGGGTGCTGTGTACCAGCCAGAACCCACTTTCTTTGTCCAGGAGAATCACACCTAAGGGAATGAGGAAAACATCCAGAAATGTTGGTGTTGTGCTTCAGGAAAAGTAAAGATTCCACCTGATCTACATAACCTGTACTTACACATACCTGGGATTTTATGAATATAATTTGGTTTCTCTATATCTCCATATCTCAGTACAATGTCTTTTCCAATTTTATTGGTCTGCTGACAGATACACCCAGTCCCTGACCTCACGCACTGCCTCCCAGCTTCTAAGGCACGCCATAGATGGTGCAAATTTCTTTCCTGCAACCACGGGTTGCAGGAAAGAAGTTTGCATGATTCCCCCCCATCAACACAGACAGTGCTGACAGGGGAATCCCTACTGGAGAGCAATTGTCTGCTCCCGGTGGGGGCGGGCAGAGGAAGCCATCCCCGCCAGGAGAAGATAGGGATTATTGCCAGTGACTATAGTAGCCGCTAGCGTTAATCACTAGTGAATCCGGCAGGCTGGTTGTACCGAAGATCGATCCACTTAGTATATTCTGCTTGCCCACACATGGTTTGAATCTCGGCCGGCTTTAGTATATGTAAGGTCAGGCAGTTGACAGGACATAAAGCTGAACTCTGGGATAAGCCAATAATGTCTAAATACTGTAAGAACTAGCATCAAAAAGTGGAGCTTTCAAGGACAAAGCCATACACAGGGGTAATTCAACATTGCTTTTCCGTCCAAACAAAATGACATTGAGCCTCCTTGCTTACACATACAGCTGTATGGTTCTGGCCTTACTATTCAGGCCCTTGTCTGTTTCCTACAGACCATCCTCTCACAGACACATGCTTTGTTCATACAGCTAGCAGCCCCTTGCTCCTCCGGCTCCCACCTTTATCCTAGGTGGAGCCCTCCTGACTCCTGGGTGAAGACCTCCTGTCTGCCATGGTCAGGTCCTCTACAAAAAGCCCAGCACACAGCTGACCAATTAACGTGCTGGTGGTTCTGAAAACCTGGACTCAGGATTGGAGATTTCATCCTGGATTTCTAAGAAATCTCCAGGCTCCAGGTCCCAAGACAGAATGAAAAGCCAATTTCCTCTGCATTAAGCAAACCCACTGGAGTCCCTCAACCTGCCTGGTTGAGAATCCTGGGTTTAAACCCCCATTTAGACCCTGGCAGGGTACCGCACTGCCACAAAAAGGCGGCGATATGTGCACAGCCACTAGGGGGCGCACGCCGCACTCCTGAGGAGTGTGCCCGCGGCTCGGGCAGACCCGATGTCCGCCGGTGAGCCGCGATGAGCGGCCACAGGGAGAGAACGGGGAACCGCCGATGTAAACACGGCGGTTCCCCGCTCTGTTAGTAGGGGCATGGAAGATCTACTGATCCCGGTCACTGGGATCAGTTAGATCTCTCATGCCCATGTTAGCCCAACCCCCCCCCCCACAGTAAGAACACGCCCAGGGAACACACTTAACCCCTAGCTCTCCCCCAAAACACCGTCACGCCATGGGACGGTCCCAGATTTACCCCCAAATTTGGGTCCTAAGAGTTGGTCCGTCCAACTCCCTGAGGTCACCCAAACGAATTACG
>BLSH010171324.1:2247311-2275043 GCA_018402905.1 Glandirana rugosa
CCCCCCCCCCCCCCCCCCCCCCCACCAGGGACCATGGGAACAGCAGAAGACAAGTAAACTGGATAGGAGGGGAGGCAGGGGCAGCATATAGGAGGAACCGATCTCCTCCATTAAGAGGAAAATGGAGGAGATTGGTTCCTCTAAATGCCACCCCTGCCATCCCTCTTATCCAGGTGTACAAGGAAGGCACACAGGCCCCCTGGATCACGGGGCCCGGTTGCAATAGCAACCCCTCCAACCCATGTAGTTATGCCCCTGGGCAGCACAGTTTAATCCAGAGCTCTATCCCCGAATGCGAATTGGAAAATGAAAAGCAGCAATACACTAATTTATCACCATTTCACTGCTTACTGTGCTCTCTACTTCTGCCAGCATGCTCATAGTTAATACGCTTTAGGCACCTTAGAGTACACTATGTAAGGCCAGTCGCATGAATGGAGGAAGCATGCCGGAGCCAGGAATATGGTAATTATTACACCTTATCTCTGTACGCCTAAACGAAACAAGCATTGAATCCTCGCAGTGTGGAGGGTTCCATGGCAAGGGTAGATGTTGTGTAATTCCTGTAACTCAGCCTCTGTAAACAGCGAAAGAAGAAGCTGGGTTTGAAAAGGTTTGGCTTTGTATTTGCAGAAAAGTAAGTTTATGCTGCGATGCCACAACTTAAGCAGTATCAGCAAAATGAAAGCCACCCTTCCTCTTTCACATCTCTCATGAGCTTCATCATAGTCATGCAAAAGTGATCGCGTGAGAAGTCCAGCAGCTCAGAGCTGCCGTTCAGATTTCAATGTTACACTTTGTATATGGTCAGGGCGATTTATATGGTGCCAGTGATAGCTCGTCTTTATGCCCTTGGAAGTAGACCGGAGCGACCTATAGCCTCACTTCCGGTTCTCTGGCACTAACAATTTTTTTTTTTTTTAAAGTAAAAAAAAAAAAAAAAAAAAAGCTTTTTTCCTTTTGCTTTTAAAGTTAAATGAGAGATCTAGGGTCATTTTGACCCCAGATCTCTCAATAAAGAGGACCTGTGATGCTTATTACAAGGGGTGTTTACATTCCTTGTAATAAGAATAAAAGTAATCAAAAAAATAAAGACAGTGTAAAAATAAAACATAAAATAAATAAGAAAAAAGAAATTTAAGGCCTCATACACACGGGCGTATATAAAAAAATAAACAAAAAGTCGGGCCCGACGTCAAGGAAAAAAAGGCAACGTTTTTCGGCGTTATGTATTGACGTTTTTCGGCGTTAGTGAGCGTCGGCGTCAATAGGCGTTTTTTAAATCAAAATCATCCCTCTGCTATTTTTCAACCTAAAAACATCGGCGTCAAAAAACGCCGGTATAATAATAGGTGGCATATGGTGGCATATGTTGGCGTTTCTTGGCATATTGTGGCGTCGGCGTCAAAATGTTACAGCCTCAGAACGCGATGGCCATGGGTTCTACTTTCTGCTCACTAACGCCGACGCCACCTACAGCTCAGAAACGCCGACGTTTTTATGGGGCCATTGACTAACATGGAGAGCTGCAAAAAACGCCAGAAAACGCCGGCGTCAAAAAACGTCCGTGTGTATGAGGCCTAAAGCACCCATCTCTCCAGGCTCACGTGCAGAAGCGAACGCATACGCAACTCGCGCCCGCATATGAAAACAGTGTTCAAACCACACATGTGAGGTATCGCCGCGATCGTTGTAGCATGTGCACTAATTCTAGCACTAGACCTCCTCTGTCACGCTAAACTGGTAAACCGTAAAAAATTTTTAAAGTGTGGCCTATGGAGATTTTTAGGTACTGTAATTTGTTGGCATTCCACAAGTGTGCGCAATTTTAAAGAGTGACATGTTAGGTATCTATTTACTCAGCGTAACATCATCTTTCACATTATACAAAAAACATTGGGGTACCTGTTGTGTCGTTTTTTTATTAATTCATTAAAGTGTATTTTTTTTTTTTTTTTAAATTGCGTTTGAAAGACTGCTGCATTGTTTTAATTTAAACTTGTAAACAAAAAGTTCTAGAAAAGGCCTGGCCAGCAAGTGGTTAACTAATCAGTGGGTTGTATATTGTAACTATAAATGTTTTAACAGTAGAATGGTAAATGACTATGTTAAGTCCTTTCTTTAAAGGCCAACTCCACCCTCTTACCACCCCAGGAGCCCCCCCCCACGTGTGTATATACAGTATATATATATATTTTATATAATTTAGGCCGTGCAAAGAGCTGCAAGCTCTAATGACATAAAACATCCACAATACTCTTGGTAGTCACTGACAGTGTGATCTAGGCTCCTAAAGCTTTAGGCCTTGAGTTAGCTTGGATGCAGCAGCGTTTATTCATGGTAGGCAAGAGGTAATTACGCATTTAAAATAAAGTCCTGCTGGCTGCTGAATACAATAGCTGGTCAGTCCAGGTTTTCAATCACGTGTCTGGGTTTCAGTCAGCCTGAAACCTGGACACATTAATTAAACCGAACTGAGGAGTCACACATTATGGGCGTCTCTGTGGTGGGGGTTACCCGTACAGGTATCCCCCTCCTCCGCACTGCCCGGTGCGCTCCCTGGTGCTGTGTGAGTTGAGCTGTAGAAGGGAAGCTGTGTGCTGTGAGGAGGGAGAAGCGCATTAGCCAGTTCAGTGCAGACACCCAGCCCTGGGCTCTCTCGCTCTGCTGGCCAAGCATGTGACCTGTCTGGAGTGCTGGTGGCGCAGAGCAAGTGCACAGAGCCTGCCATGGGAACAGAGGGAACAACCAAAACAATGATTCGAGGGCGCTTCTCATCCTCCCCATATCTCTTTACTATCTAGGCTGAATGTACTTTCCTGCTGTTGGACAAACAGACTCTCCAGTGTGGGACTTCTCATACTTTAATTTCCAGGGACAGGACTGCTAATTGGGGACCTCTGTCTAGCTGCCCATCCTGGCATAGCTACTGCATTGTCCTGTGCTCATAAGGTGGTGTGCCCTCAGAAGCCTGTATATCTGATATCTTAATCTCTATTTGTGGTGTGTCTGTGGGTTGCACTGAACTTTTTTGGCATTTTCTTTGCAATTAAAAGTTGCGTGAAAGGGTAATGGAACACACAGTGCTGCGTCATGAGCAGTTTGTATGGCATTGGGTTCAGTAGAGCTTGTTTTTGGATGGAGGTCCTCTGCCCTACTGACGCCGTCCTCTGCCCTACTGACGCCGTCCAATTTTAAAGTAGGCCAAGTTCATATTTTTACAGTGACATTTGTTTTGTTAATCTAAGCATATTTTATAGGTACAAGAATGCTTTTGTTTTGTTTAACCATGCCTCTTTAAGCCCCTCCCACTGTTAATGCAATTTAGCTACACCCACTGTGCAACATGGTGTGCTATGCGCGCTGCATTACTACTCTCCTTGAGGCACCCAAAGGTGTCCCGGTCTTTTACAAGCCTATAGTCTATACTACAACAACAACAAAAAAATTGCTGTGCACTGCGAAAGTGTTCGGGATTGGCTTGAAGAAAAGGTGGCAACTCTATCCTCAGGGCAGTGTTCAATGAAAGGGATCTAAACACATATCTAAACTGTATGGCTGGTGTCAGGGTCAGCTCCTGATTGTCCACACTGACAGAACACAGTTGCATTTACTAGGTATCAGACAAGAGGACCACTGCAGTGTCACCTGGGACTGTGAGAACTTATAAAGCTGACTGACAGTCCGTCCTACTGCACTGTCTGTGCTGTTCATCAGTGAGACCCCTGGCTTCCAACCTTCGCTGTCACCATCCTGGTACATGTACGTCATTCCAGCCTCAGCGCTTCTATCCAGATGGGGAAGCTTGTACACAATGAACCTGGAAATGAGATTCAAATAGAATATTAGAGTGCAAATCAGCGGCTTTAAAAAGACAGAATTTTTGCATAAAAAAAAAAAAAAAAAATCAATGCATTTATATTTTCATCCAGGTACCTGGATCTTGTCTTTGACATCAGCCTCCTGTATTTCCCTGCTAATAATGCATTAGTGCATTGTACAGCCCTGTCATTTAATACTGGAAGCAGAGTGATGATCTAATCAGTGTGCTTCTCCTGTCTCATTGTCCAATCACAAGTTAGAGTAGGTTCCTGAGCCCAATAAGGCTGAGAGGCTGTGCACGACCTGAATGTGGTCTCTGCAGGGGGTGCCTGGTTCTCAAGACTGGTCGCACGCAGATACAAACTTACTGCAACCAATTAAATCCCCCCCTTTTACCCTTGATTCACACCTATGCGTTTTTAGTGCGTTTTGCAGAAACACACTACAGTCCATTTAACATCTGTGCGTTTTGAGTGGGTGCTTTTTTTGGAAAGGGTTAGAGACTTTTTCCAGCAGCAGATTGCGTTGTGTGTAATAGTCTTCTTCAGTGGACCTGCATCAAGAATGGAAGTGTTGCATTTTTGATGAGTTTTGTTGGGTTTTTTGGTTAATAGGAAAGTATGACAGTTCTGTTCATGGAGTGCAATTTTACACTCAAGTTGCATCAAAATCACATCAAAGTCACACTCCATGAAAAGAACGGTCATAGTTTTCTATAAGCTCACAAAAAAAAAAAAAAAAAGGAGGCCAAAAATGCATCAAAACACAAAACGCACTGGACAAACACATCAACTGCAACCTGCATAGATGTAAACCTAGGCTTATTCTCTGGGTGCGGTATAACGCTGGGTTCACAGTATTACAAATTGTAATGCGGATTTCCCTGCATCCCGTTTACAACAGCAGGAGATTTTGACCGTCTCTCTATGGAGCCGGTTCAGACATCTTCCATTGCGGATCCAGTGCAAATTTGCACAGGAGCCCTGTGTGTCTTTTGGTCTGTTTCAGGCTCAAACTCAGCCAAAAATCAGACCTGAAACAGTGACCCGCTAGGAGCCGCATGCGGCGATAGTGTGAACCCAGCCTAAGGGAATAAAAGAAAAATTGTATGTTCATCAGTCAGGAAAACTGACATTTAACCACTTGCCGACTGCTCCATAGCAGATTTACTGCTACTGCACACATATATATGTGTGATTCTGCACTTCCGGGTTTTAGGTGCAAGTGACGGCTCGCTCCCCTGTGATTTTACACAACGGGAGCTGATCAGCGGGCCCCACGGACCCAATCTCCGGCGGCATCTGCTGATCGTTCATTAGTATGACAGTCTGCCTATGTATACAAGGCAGACTGTCATCCTGTAAGTACGGAAGACATGGATCCTGTGTTTCTGTAAAGCAGAAACACTGATCCTTGTCTTCCACTAGTAAAAGCACCTCTCCCACTGCACTGAAACATTAGCTAGGCACACAGTTAACCCTTTGAACGCCCCTTATGTTAACCCCTTCCCAGCCAGCGTCATTAGTACAGTGACACTACATATTTTTAGCACTGATCAATGTATTTGTGCCACTGGTCCCAAAAAAGTGTCAGTTAGGTGTCCACAGCAATATCGCAGTCCCGCTAGAAGTCGTTGATCTAGTAAAAAAATATAATTGGAAAAAAATAAACAAAAATAGCCCATAGTTTGTAGACACTAAGATTTTTGCGCAAACCAATCAATATACGCTTATTGAGATTTTTTTTTTTAAACAAAAATATATAGCAGAATACATCTTGCCCTAAATTGATGAAGAAATTCGATTTTTTACATTTTTTTATTGGATGCGCTTTAGAGCAGAAAGTAAAAAATATTGTTTTTTTTCAAAATGGTCGGTCCTTCTTTGTTTATAGCGCAAAAGATAAAAAACACAGCGGCGCTCAAATACCACCTAAAAGAAAGCTCTATTTGTGGGGGGAAAAAACACATCAACTTTTTTTGGGTACAGCATCGCACAACCGCGCAATTGTCAGTTAAAATAACGCAGTGCCTTATCACAGAAAATGACCTGGTCGGGGGGGTAAACCTTCCGGAGGGGAAGTGGTTAATGTATCAAGATCATGAGTAAATCTGCACAATATTGTCTCAAACCTCTACAGGAAAGCCCAAAACGTAAACCGATGATCCTATGACCAATGGAAACTCACCAGTCTACTGGTTGGCCATTATCCCCATAACAAGAGATTGCAGCAGAGGGCAGGTAAGGCATCAGCAGGAACATCAGTAGCCGCAGCGCCATCTTCTGGCTTGAAGACACTACAATGAAACAAATAACATTTTATATGGCTACATTTATTTTAATAAATATTAAATTGAAAGTCACCGCAAAAAACTCACAATTATAAGTGGACATTAGAGGATTGAATTGGTTGGCAAATCCCTTGTTTTAGCACCCTTAGCAGGACTGCACATAACATTTTCATCCATGTGATTGGTATTACCAATATCTACATTTTATAATTGTGAGAGGCTTGCATGACGTTCAGCTGTAACCATTTTAGGTAGAAGCTGGGAATTACTAATTATCCTCTGCAGTGTGTGTTTAACCACTTCAAGACCAAGCCTGTTTTTTGGGTTTGGCAATTAAAAACATTTTTTTTTGCTATAGAAATTACTTAGAACCCCCAAACATTATATATATATTTTTCTAACACCCTAGAGAATAAAATGGCGATCATTGCAAAACTTTATGTCACACCGTATTTGCGCAGCAGTCTTCCAAGCGTGCTTTTTTTTAAATAAATTCAGTTTTTTTAGTTAAAAAATAAGAAAACAGTAAAGTTAGGCAAATTTTTTTCCATATTGTGAAAGATAATGTTACACCGAGTAAAATGATACCCAACATGTCATGCTTCAAAATTGCGTCCTCTCGCGGAATGGCGACAAACTTTACAACTTAAAAATCTCCATTGGCGACGTTTAAAAAATTCTACAGGTTAGCAGTTTTGTGTTACAGAGGAGGTCCAGTGCGAGAATTGTTGCTCTCACTCTGCCGATCGCGGCGATACCTCACATGTGTGGTTTGAACACCATTTTCATATGTGGGCAGGATTTACGTATGCGGTCGCTTCTGCGCGCGAGCTCGCGGGGACGGAGTGCTTTAAATTTATTTTTTTTTTTTAATTATTTATTTTGCTTTTTACTTTTTATTTTTACACTGTTCTTTATAAAAAAAGATGTAATCACTTTTATTCCTATTACAAGAAATGTAAACATTCCTTTTAATAGAAAAGAGCAATGACAGGTCCTCTTAAATATGAGATCCGGGGTCAAAAAGACCTCACATCTCATATTTACACTGACATGCAAAAAAAAAAAAAAAAGACAGTCCAAAAAAAAAAAGCCGCTCAGTCGGCTCACGGACACTGGGGGGGACGGATCGGATCATCTCCGCCGCTGCCGGCGGTTCCGGTAAGTGGTGGAGATGATGGGAAAGCGGCAGGAGGGGGGGAAGCACCTATCCCGCCGCTGATAAAAGTGATCTTGCGGCGAATCCGCCGCCAAGACCACATTTATCAGAAGCAGAATCGCCTGAAGAAAAAAAACGGTATCTGAATGGTGCCAGCTGCAGGCACCATTCAGATATCACCACTCAAACCCGAGGACGTCATATGACGTCTGGCGGTACGGAAGTGGTTAAAGAGGAACTTCGCCCCATGTTATTTTATTTTTTATTTTTTTTAATCCCCACTTAGGCTGGATTCACACTATAGTGGTGCAAATTCCAGCTTGTTTGCCTGTGAGAAGAACTGGAGCCGCCGTTCGGTGGCTCCTGTCTGTTCTCACAGCGCAGCAGCTGCCTGGGGAGGAAGGGGGGAGGTGCAGTGAGAAAGATCCCCCTGCATGTCAAATGCATTCCCATTGAACATAATGGGCTGGGAATTTGCACCGCACTGCACAGAAAAAGCATGCGTTTTCTGTGCAATGTGGACTGCGAATGCACCGCACCTATGTGAACCAGACACATTGAACACAATGTGTTTTCAAGTGTCCTTCAAATTGGATGCGGTGTAAGCCGCATTCCAGTTCGCATAGGTGTGAACCCAGCCTTACTGTGTTATCTTCAAAATATAAACTCACATATCCAGAGAATCCAGCGTTTTTGTGCTGCAATCATCCACCGCACGCCATGCCTTCTTTACTTATGTCATCAGGGGGCTGTTGTCCCTTTCAGGTTTTAGGAATTTTCTGGGCTCAGGTCTCAATGAGGTTGAGAACCACTGGATTACATAACTTTGACTGGTTTTAGGATTATAAGAAAATGCAATTGGGTAAGCCATAGATGATTCAATTTTCTTTCCTGCAACCACTGGTTGCAGGAATGAAAATTGCTCGACTCCCCCATCGGCACTATTGTGTTCTGCCTTCCTTGCTGGCAAAACACAATAATCACTGGTAGCTGCTATACCCGCATGCAGGGCAGGACTGGGACAAAAATTTGGCCCTGGACTTCATCCAGACCGGCCCAGGGCACATCAGGGTACAGTGCACATCAGGGCAAAGGGCACAGCACATCAGGGTAGAGCACAGCGCACATCGGGGTACAGCGCACATCAGGGCACAGCACACATCACATCAGGGTACAGCACATCAGATTACAGGGCACAGCACATCAGGGTACAGTACATCAGGGCACATGGAGCACATCAGGGCACATGGGGGCACACCAGGACACATCAGGGCACATGGGGGCACACCAGGACACATTAGGGCATGTCAGGGCACATCAGAGTATATTAGGGCACATCAGGGCAAATCAGGGTACATTAGGGCACGTCAGGGAACATCATGGCACGTCAGGGAACATCATGGCACATCAGGGCACATGGAGCACATCAGGGCACATGGGAGCACATCAGGGCACATGGGAGCACATCAGGGAACATTAGGGCACATCAGGGAAGATGGGGGTACATCAGGGCACATGTGGGTACATCAGGGCACATGGGGTACATCAGGGCACATGGGGGTACATCAGGGCACATGTGGGTACATCAGGGCACATGGGGGTACATCAGGGCACATGTGGGTACATCAGGGCACATGGGGGTACATCAGGGCACCTGGGCACATCAGTTAAGTGTTACCAGTCTGTCTTTTCTTTTTCTTGCAGAGAAGCGCAGGGAGCGGCTGTGTATGAAGTTCTCATTCATTTCACAGTCACGCTGCTCTCTGGCGGCCCCGCCCCCTCCTCTCTCCTCGTCCATCCCAGGTGATGTTACAAGCCAATTGGAATGGACGAGGAGAGAGGAGGGGGCGGGGCCGCCAGGGATCAGCGTGACTGTGAAATGAATGAGAACTTCTTACACAGCCGCTCCCTGCGCTTCTCTGCAGTTGAATCCCTGATCTACCCGTCAGCTGATTGGCGGTGATTGACGGGTAGATCGCGGGCACCCATGCGAGGACGAGGCCGGCCCACTGAGCCATCGGCCCACCGGGAAACTTCCGGTAGTCCCGATGGCCAGTACAGGCCTGGCCGCATGTAGTAATCGCATGCAAAATAATCTGACAGGCTGATTGTACTAAAGTCAATCGATGGATGAAGTTCAGTACAAACAGACTGCACATAGATGGATGGAATCTCGGCTGGACCCTGCTGAACTGGCTGAGATTCAAGCCATCTATGGTTGGGTAAAGCCTCATACACATGATTTTTGGAGGACAGAACGTCCGTTTTTTGTTGGATGCTTGTCTCATGTCAAAAGTGAAGAGCGTAACAATACAAAAATTTTCGTATGACCGAACTCAACATCAGAAGTGACATAATGTTTTATTTTTTTTTTTGTTTCTGAGCTTGTGTAGTCTCGGTCGTAAGATTTTTTTTTCTTACAAAAAATTTACTAACGGAACGAAAATCGGACGTTGCGCTGTCGTATGACAAAAATTTACTAGTCTGCACATCCAGTGTTTGTCTGATGAAAAATGCAAATCGGATGTCGAAAGGAGCATACTAACGGTAAGAATTTCGGACAATAGGCCATCAAACGAAAATTCCCATCTAAAATTTGCATAGTGTGTACTGCTTTCACACCGATCCATTCCTGCTGTGATTTTACCGGGACATTTTTTACACGTGACTCAAAAGAGGCACTAAAAACGCATCACAGGTGTGATTTTGGCAGTGTTTTTGCTGTGTTTTTCATTGATTTCAATGGGGCGGTGCCTTTTTGGAGAGTTTTTTAATTAACCAAACATGCTTCAAAAATGCAGCAATAGGATTTTTTACACCACAACAGTAGCACAACTCCCCAGTGTGAACGCATACATAGAATTTAAAGGGAGACCTTTTCTTTGACCCTTTTTTAATGCAAAGAAAAAGAGAACCACCCCATGTTAGTTTTTTTTCTTTCCCCTCCTGCTTGGTTTCCTGTTCCACAAAACACATACTCATACATCCAGTGAATACAACATTGCACTGCAATAGTACGCTGCTGATACCTTCTTTAAGCCCCTTTAACACGAGGTAGACTCCGCCAAGTGGATTCGCCTGCTCATCGGGGGATCTCTCCGCAGGTCCCCGCTAAGCAGGTGGATGACAGGTCCTTGTCTGCTCCACTATGCAGAGCGGGCACAGACACAGCACGCTGTTCTCTATGGGGCAGTCAAATGAAAATGGACTGTCTGTCCATTTCCATCTGACTGACATCCAATCTGATCCACCAGATGGATGAGAAACAGTTCCCCATTCGTCTGTTTTTAGCAGACCAGATTGGACGCCGGCACATGCCTGCTGATATCTGCTGCGCCATAGAAAACAATGGGTGGTCCGATTGGGTCTGCCTGTCTGTTTTTAAGTCCGCTGATCTAAAAGGGGCCTTACTTTCATCATTGGAAGCCGCCTGTCTCTTTTGGGTTTTTGCAGCAGGCCCCTAATGATGCGTAACAGTGCATGTGCACATGGGCGTCCGCAGGTAGGGGCAAGGGGGAGCAATTGCCCCCCCCCCCCCGGAATCAGGGATTGGATCGGGGGTACCCCACTAGGTCCTTATCCCCTTGAGCCATGTATGCAGTTTCTGACAGTCTTTTGGGATGTGTATGCAGTCTCTGATGGTCTCTTGTGCCATGTCCACAGTCTCTGACCGTCTCCTGTACTATGTCTGCAGTCTCTGACCATCTCCTGTACCATGTATGCAGTCTCTGATCATCTTGTGTGCCATGTCCACAGTCTCTGACCATCTCCTGTATCATGTCTGCAGTTTCTGACGATCTGCTGTACTATGTATGCAGTCTCTGACCGTCTCCTGTACCATGTCCGCAGTCTCTGACCGTGTCTGCAGTCTCTGACTGTCTCCTGTACCATGTCCGCAGTCTCTGACCATCTCCTGTACCATGTCTGCAGTCTCTGACCATCTCCAGTACCATGCCTGCAGTGTCTGACCGTCTCCAGTACCATGCCTGCAGTGTCTGACCGTCTCCTGTACCATGTCTGCAGTCTCTGACCGTGATAATGACATTGTCGAAAAGCGGCAGAGCATGGGTGCCCTTAAAATGATGCCCCCCCCCTTGAAAAAAGTTCTGCCGACACCCATGCATGTGCAGTGTGTTCTATATGGCCCAGAAGCCTCCTAGCATGATTGATTTATCTCAGTAGACTGCGGGGAGCTGGGCTACTTCATCCTTTCCTAGACGAGAAAGGCGAAGTGCGGTCTGCAGCTCAAGATTAAGGTCCCCCCCCCCAAAATAAATAATTTTACGTGCAGTTGTGAGAATGGAGGGAGAGAAGGAGCGTTGTAGTTAAAAGCAGGGAAATGCACTGAAGTCTCTTTAACACAAGGCAAGCATTTTAAAGCATAGAAACTGAAGTAACAGATCAACTAAAAGCTGTAGGTGACTCGTAAGTCACTGATTGGAGATCATTGACTCTAAAAAGAATTACAGGTAGGATAGACCCTGTAAAGGGATGGCTGCCCACTGCTTACTTTACGCCCAACATAGAATTAAGCCACTATGACTTCGTAGACAGGAACAAGAAAGTAAAGATATAGAGATGCTAATTGTATTGCCTTAATGAATATATTTTCCCACACACTTGACAAATAAAATTGCGTGTTTATAAAAGCTGACATGCACTCAGCCAATAAATGGCATTGCCTGTATTTTCACTTTCCTATTCTATATAAGACAAGAACATGCCTAGGCAGATAGCAGAGGCTGAAAGACAAAGAGCTGCAAACTGGGAACTCACGTGTGGCGGGGACTCAGCGATCTCTGAGTATTTGTTCGGAATTCTGGAGTTTTACAGCAAGTCTTGTGACCAATATCCCCTCCCCCCCAATGACCTCAACTCATTTACTTCCTTATTCTTTACAAAAAATCTGCTGTCAATGTTTTGTACTTACAAAGGACGTCCAAACACTGCGGGCAATACATGGGAAGTGGTATAAAGACACTGTGACAATGTAGAAACCTGCAGAAACCAACTGTGAACATTTTCGCTATACAGCATGATGTGGCTTGTATGTTCAGGGCCCCTGGAAAGACAGGTACACTTTAACCACTTGCTTACTGGGCACTGTCACCCCCTTCCTGCCTACGCCAATTTTCAGCTTTCAGCACTGTCGCACTTTGAATGACAATGGAGCGGTCATGCAACACTGTACCCAAACTATATTTTTATCATTTTTTTCACACAAATTAAGCTTTCTTTTGGTGGCATTTAAGCACCACTGGGTTTTTCATTTTTTGCTAAAGAAAGAAAAAAAGAAAAAAAAAAAAAAAAAACATTTTTCATAGTTAGGCGACACTGGTGGGCACGGATAGGTGGCACTGATAGGTAACACTGATGATGAGGCACTAATGGGCACTGATTGGCAGCACTGGTGGGCACAGATTGGCAGTACTGGTGGGCACTGATTAGCAGCACTGATAGGTGGCACTGATTAGCAGCACTGGTGGTCACTGATAGGTGGCACTGGTGGGCACTGATTAGCAGCACTGATGGGCACTGATTAGCAGTACTGATGGGCACTGATTAGCAGTACTGGTGGGCACTGATTAGCAGCACTGGTGGGCACTGATTAGTGGCACTGGTGGGCATGAATTAGCAGCACTGATGGGCAATGTGTGTCCTTGTAACAGAAGCTGGTTAGCGGCATTCCTCATTTCCAGAACCGGCTTCTGTTTACTTCCATGATCAGCTGTCATTGGCTGACAGCTGATCATGTGGTAAAGGGCAGCAGTGACTGGCCCTTTACCCTGCTCTGTGATCATATCTAGATCTATTGATGCCCTCTCAGCACTGGAAGCCCACTCTGTAGCCGTCTTTCGGCTATAGCGTGGGCAGAAAGTGGTTAGAGCATTGGTTCTCAACTCCTGTTTTCAGGACCCACCAACAGGCCAGATTTTAAGTATTACCTTGGGGAGATGCAGACTAGAATACTGCAATCACTGAGCAACAAATGATATCACCTGTGATGTATTTCAGTTATCCTGCAAACCTGACCTGTTAGTGGGTCCCGAGGACAGGGGTTGAGAACCACTGGGTCAGAGTGTATATATATATATATACCCCCAATTTTGTTTTTGAAGTTTTGGATAGAGTAGCCAGTTTATTTTGTTGTTGTCTGTATTCCACTAGGTGGAAGATTACCCTTTCTTTGATGGACACAAAACAGGAAGTAAAAATTAGTTTTTACAAAGTTAGGGAAATTCCACACTTGGGGGATTACCCCTTTATTCCTGTTCTGGGGACAGCTGTAGAATGTTGGATCTTCTATCATTTTCTGTTTCAGTGACAATAGCTAACAGGAAAATACTGTAAAAGCTCCATTCACGGCAGTGGGACCTGCGTCCTGTGGGCAGGGCAGTACATTCATTTCAATGGGCTGCCCTACTCAAGAAATGCAGGTAAAGAAGTCCGGACCTTTAAAGAGTCCTTTTTTGAAAATCGTGCCACACTGAATTGCACATGAAAACATGGGAGCTTTGCGGATACATGGGGGTGCACTGCTAAAAAGCAGTGCGTTTAGCCTCACGGTCGGAAACATGCACGATTTTAAGAATGTTCCTGACCCATACATGTGTGATCCTGGCCTTGGAGAGGTTACATTTCCCAAGTGGAAAACAGATAGCAATAAATACAAGATTCCAACCCATCACCACTCTCTCCAAAAAAGCAGCCCTTTACTCAAAGGTGAAAATAATGCTTATCCTCCTCCCCACCCCTAACATATTTGAGGTTTTGTTTTTTAATTTGGGAGAGAGTACCTTTTTTGACAGATACCCGATCCCACTTCCTCAGGCCTTGCCTAGATATGACATTGCTTGTTTCTCTGCCCCCCGCCCCACTAGGGTTGCCACATCATCCCTTTAATCCAGGACACATATGAATTACACAGGTCGTTCTGTGGCTGATTAAGGTGGCAATTAAACTCACTTGGTGCCTCATCTGCATTAAATTAGCCTCAGAAGCTGTGTAATTCATATGTGTCCTGGATTAAAGGGATGATGTGGCAACCCTATGCCCCACAACTTCCTGGGTTGCATCATACAAGGCTGCAGGACCAGTCTCACTGCGCCGTGCAGGGGCGTGTGTATCGCAAGGCAAACAAGGCGTTTGCCTTGGGCAGCATTTTTCAGGGGAGCAGTGCTGCCTATTAGTGCCGCATATCAGTACAGCTTCATCAGTGCCGCCTCTTCCTCTGCCCTGTTGACCCCATCCTATGTCCCATTGGCCCCATCCTCTGCCCCACTGACCACATATGAGGCACTTGAATGAAGCATGTCTCAGGGTCTGATGAGGAAGCCGCAGCTGTTCACTGTGAGTGGCTGCAGCTTCCTCATCAGACCTTGAGACAAGAATAACGCGGCTGGGGTGGGACAAATTTTAGATGGGGGGGGGGGGGGTGGTCGACTTTAGTAAACTTGCCTAGGGCAGCGCGAAACCAAAAATACACCACTGGCACTGTGTGATCTGCTCACACATGCGCAGGGGGGCGCCAGCAGTGATTCATCAGTAAGTTACAGTTGCCAACAAAACCAAGATGGTGGCAAGGGGGACTCACGGTGGTCAGAAGAATCAGCCGTGGTAAGACAGCGCTGGACTCCACGGGCTGGTAATTACCTACCGGTAATTTTTAACAGTCAACGACTACAGTATTTGCAAATGTTGACTTTAATTTTTTTTTTTTTTTAAATGGATGAAGTTCCTCTTTAAAGTGGAAGTAAACTGCCAGAATAATATCAAGATTGTGGGCCCTAAGGAAGTTGCTGCCATAACGTATAAGTATGCACAGCATATTAGCCCACTATGACAGACTTATCTAGGAAAGCGATCCCCTCCAGCGCTGAGATGTCAAGGCTCTATATGTTCTCCTTGTCTTCCTCCAGGTTGGAAGTCTTTGACTGCTTGGGCCAGGATGACATAACTCCTGCACATGCACACAAAATTGTGCCAAGATGGTACACTTAGGCTACTTTCCCACTGGGGCGGTGGAGCGTTAGCAGTAAATCCCCGCTAGACACAGCAGGGATTTACTGCTGTTAAAGTGGTGCTATGGCTGCAGGAGCGGTGCGCTTTTAACCCCCCACAAGGGGTTAAAATGGGTTAAAAGTGCGCACTCTCTGCTCTTCAGAGGCGGTGTGCAGCCGCTTCGGAAGCACTGCCCCATTGTTTTCAATGGGCAGGGACAGTAGAGGAGCAGTATATTACTGCTCACCGCACCGCTCCAAAGATGCTGCTTGCGGGACTTTTTGTAACGTCCTGCAAGCGCACCGCCCCAGTGTGAAAGCACTCAGGGCTTTCACGGTGGGGTGGATTGGGGTGGATTTTTGAGAAGCTTTACAGACGCTATTTTTAGCTAAATAGCGTCTGTAAAGCGCCTCAGTGTGAAAGGAGCCTGAGCTACGCATGCACAGCTCAGGGTACTCTTAAAGTGGAGTTCCACCCAAAAGTGGAACTTCCGCTTTAAGGGGAGGTGACCCCCTGACATGCCATAATTGGCCTGTAATTTTTTGGGGGGGTTTTCACAGAATCCCAGGTCCACTTCCTCCCCTGGCGCCAAGGAGCTGGAAGGAAGTTCACCTTCCCTCCCTCCCACCCGGCGATCTTCTGGACACGTCACAGGTCCCAGAAGATGCCCCGAGCCATTCACAAGCCGAAGCCAAAGCCGGGTTCCCATACCTGTGATGCCGGCACCACTGAGGGGAGGGGAGAAGAGTGGGCCCTTGGGCGGCCGCATCGCTGGATCGAGGGACAGGTGAGTGGCCGAGTGTTAAAAGGCAGCAGCTACACTTTTGGTAGCTGCTGACTTTTAACAGGGTGGAACTCCGCTTTAAAGTGGAACTAAAGTCTCTAATTAACCACTTCCTTACTGGGCACTTAAACCCCCCTCCTGCCCGGACCAATTTTCAGTTTTCAGCGCTGTCACTCTTTGAATGACAATTGCGCGGTGGTACAACATTGTACCCAAACAAAATTGGTGTCTTTTTTTCCCCACAAATAGAGCTTTCTTTTGGTGGTATTTGATCACCTCTGCCGGTTTTATTTTTTTTGCGCTATAAATGAATAAAGAGTGACGATTTTGAAAAAAGAACAATATTTTTTACTTTTTGCTATAATAAATATCCAAAAATAAAAAATAAAATAACAAATTTATTCATCAGTTTAGGCCGATATATATTATACATATATTTGGTAAAAAAAAATTGCAATTGGCGTATATTGATTGGGGTGCACAAAAGTTATAGCATCTACAAACTATGGACATTGGTTTATGGCGTTTTTATTTTTTTTTATTTTTTTACTGGTAATGGTGGTGATCTGCCATTTTTATCAGGACTGTGATATTTCGGCGGACATGTGGGACATTTTTGACAATTTTTTGGGACCAATGACATTTATACAGCGATCAGATCTAAAAATAGACACTGATTATTGTATAAATGTTATTGTCAGGGAAGGGGTTAGCACTAAGGGGGCAGTGAAGGGGTTAAATGTGTTCCTTGGGTGTGTTCTAACTGGGGGGGGGGGGGCGGGGTTGGCAGGGGCATGACAGATCTAACTGATCCCAGTGACAGGGATCAGAATATTTGGCATGCCCCCCCTTCACAAATCGGGGTACCCCCGTGTTTACATCGGCAGTTCCCCGTTCCGGCTCTCTGTAAGGAGATTGCGGGTCTCTGGCGGACATTGGCGCGCCTGGCACGAGCCAAAGGGGAGCACGTCTATTGACGGCCTCCCAGGATTTTAGAGCCGCGTTGTAGCAGTCTTTCGGCTATGGCGTGGACGGGAAGTAGTTAACAAACTGCAAGCAAGCAGGCAGACTCTTTACCACAGAAGACGCATCCAATGTCTCTTCTGCAATGACAAACCTACCTGCCTGCATGCAGTCCTCCTTAGAATGCACACTGATCTGCACACTCCAGCATAGATCCTGTGTGCCGGCATGACTCAACCTTTTCTCAACTGCAGGAGTGACATCATCCTGCGTGAGCCAATAAAGACGGCTGCAGCTCGGCACTCAGAAGATGCTAGGTAGGCAATGCCAATGCCGGTAAGGGATTTCAGACAGTCGGGGGACAGGCAAGTATTGTGGGCTTTAGTCCACTTTAAAACTCACCCCATCGATTCAACTATTTCCTAAAACAGTTTCAAGGCGTGAAAGATAACTGTGGCAGTTGCTTGTGCTCTCAACTAAACTGTCAAGCTATTAAATGGCTGGTGTCATATCCAGCACCGGAACAAAGTGACCAGGCTAAAGATGGAAAACTGAGCCTCCCCCCAGCATCCCAACCTGTGTGGCGCCATTGTAGGGAAAAGGACCCTGATTCCGTTGTGTCACTGACGAGAAAAAAATGCCCCTGAGCTGGTGGTATCACTGGAAGGAAAAAATCTCCCTCACTCAATGGGGTCACTGGAAGGAAATACGTGTCCCTGAGTCGGTGATGTCATAGGAAGAAACACCACTACTAAACTCCTCTCCCACCTCCACCTCACCAGTACAGAGCTCTTCCTTCAACCTAAACCCCCCCCTCGCCCACCACTACAAGGCTCACCCAGTCCGAACTTGCCTAAGCTATCCCACCGGGAAGCTGTCAAAGGCAGCAGCCATTCATAAGTGGCAGAGGCATTCCCCGCCCCACATACATGCAGCTGTTGGGTGCCACTTATGACAACTTCCTGAAGGGATAGCTCAGGTGCATTAGGACTTGTGCCTGAACGCACCTGAGCTCATTATTACTTGTCACCCCCCCCCCCCAATACAGAGCTCCCCACCCCCCCATCCCAGTACAGAGCTATGCAGCCTACCCCCAGCTACTTACCCAGTCATCAGTGCAGGAGGAGCAGCTGCCAGGAGGTTGGGCTGTCATGCCCTGCACTCCTTGCTATGCAGCATGACAGCCCAGCCTCCTGGCAGCTGCTCCTCCTGCACTTGGGAGGCGCTGTCTGCTTCTGCTACATGTGACAGAAGTGAGCGCAGGGCTAGTGTCCGAGGTACCGCCACTTTCCGGATAACAAAAAGCCAGCATCTTCTGCATACAGCTGCCACGCCCATGGCACATGCCCCTGCTAAGCAGCCCCCCCCCAAGTGCAGCCTGGTCATAGGTGGTCACATGTGCAGGACCATGGCAACTGGAGATCAAAAAGAGGCTAAGATGGCAGCTTCCTTGGCTGTAAAGGGTGGGAGGGTTTAGTTACCCCTTAACTAAACACAAAGTTAAAAAGTGGAATATGACTTTAACCACTTGCCGACCGCCGATCGGCATCTGACGGCGACAGAGTGGCTCTGTAAGGCAAAACGCCGTCATACGACGGCGGCTGCCAGATCGCGCACAGTGAGTGCGTGCGCGCCGCCGGAGGCGCGCCCGGGTGCTCACTGTGTCCGGGGAGGGCCAGGGAGCGGGTGCGGCGGATTCGATCTCCGCCGGCTACCCGTGATTTGCCCCCCGGAGTGAAAGAACGGAGGTCCGTGTAAGTAAACACGGACCTCCGTTCTGTGAGAGGGGGAAGGACTGTGATCACAGCCTTCCTGTACATGGAAGCTGTGATCACTTCCCTTCCCCTGTTAGGGCAGCCCACGCACAGTTAGAACACGCCCAGGGAACACTGTTAACCCTTAGAACGCCCCCTGCAGGTTAACCCCTTCACTGCCAATGGCATTTACACAGTAATCAGTGCATTTTTATAGCACTGATCGCTGTATAAATGCCAATGGTCCCAAAAAAGTGTCAAAATGTTCCGACATGTCCGCTGAAATATCGCAGTACCGCTAAAAATCGCAGATCGCCGCTATTACAAGTAAAAAATAAAAAAATAAAAACCCCAGAAATTAATTCTCATCATCCGTAGATGCGACCACTTTTGCGCAAAGCAATCAATAAAGGCCGATTGCGATTTTTTTTTATCACAAATATGAGGAAGAATATAAATTGGCCAAAACCGATGAAAAAAAATGTTTTTTTATATATTTTTTTTGGATTTGTATTTTAGTAAGGAATTTGGGTTTTTTTGCAAAATTGTCGTTCTTCTTTTGTTTATAGCGGCGATCAGAAATGACGCAGCGGTGATCAAATACCCCCAAAAGAAAGCTCTATTTGTGGGAAAAAAAGGACGCAAATTTCGTTTGAGTACAACGTCGCATGACCGCGCAATTTTCAGTTAAAGCGACGCAGTGCCGAATCACAAAAAGGGCTCTGGTCCTAAAGTGTGAAATCCTTCCGGGGCTGAAGTGGTTAATGTCTTGTTCTCACCTCGGTGATGAGTGATTTGAAGTGTCACAAGAAGCTCTTTAGCTCTAAAAACTGGGATTTCCTTCATTAAAGTTCATATGGCTCTATATACTTCTATGAGAGAGCCTGACAAACTCATTTTTTGATCTAGTAACTGGCTATCCATTGGCTAAATATGAGAGAATAAAAAAAAAACACAACCAAAAGACATTCAGCTCATGTGTAATCAGGGCCTAAGGGCTCATTACTGTATACTGCAAGCTTCACAGGGTGCAGGGAGCACACTCCACATCCAACCTACACTCGAATCAATGTGCATCCTCCATGCACCCAGAATCCTGGATAGGGTTGCCACCTTTTCTTCACTTTAGCAGTGCACAGCAATTTTTTTTTTTTCACACACAGAGTTCCCCTTTTACATCTGAATCCACAGAGTTCCCTTTCACTGTAAGGGGGGACTCTGCAGACTCTTGTTTACTTATATACCTTTTAGACATCATTTCCGCATCTGCTCCTGATGAGTGGTATTTAAACCACGAAACGCGTTGAGCTCTTTGATGGCTCAACAATGTGTTTACCACCTAGAAATTTCTAATAACCAGTTCTATATCTTGCTTCATTTTTTTTTTGCATCCAATATACTATCTAGTTTAAAACATGAAGCTAGTCATTATGTAATATTGTGCCCTTATAATTGTGTATATGCATGAAATGATCATTGCATTCACATGATCTATGTATGCTACTTTTTATGAATATCTATGGACCTATTATTTATTTTTTACAAATTTCACAAATGACTTTTTGTCTTCCCTATGCATGTCTCATCTAAAGTCACAACCCTCCTCTTTGCAATGTCGTTAGTAGGGATGGAGTTACCTTTGATTTACCGTCATAGACCTCATTTAAAGTCTCACAATTCCCCCTTTCTCTACAGACTCTGATGTAAGGGAGAACTCTGGGGACTCTAACATAAGGGATGCTCTGGGAACCTTGATTTAAGGGGGAACACTGAGAACTCTGATGTAAGGGGAACACTGTGGCCTCTGTTGTAAAGGGGAAATCTGATGTAAGGGGTGCTCTGAGAACCATTATTTACCTTACTGTACTCAGAGGCAGGAGAGAGAAGGGGAGAGACTTCAGCCACAGACAGGGATGGATGGTGAGCTCACTCATCCCTCGGCAGTCAGCACCTCTCATCCAGATTTATCTGAGGCTGCTGGACTTACAATTTCCAGACCCCACTTTCCTTTTATGAGGCACAGCGTCAGGGATTGGAGTGTGGGCAGACACAGAGGGGTAGGGGCGGGAGGAAGAGGAGCAGATCAAGCCGTCTCTCCTCTCCCGTCTGTGTGTGTGTTTGGGGGGGGGGGGGTGGTTAGTGCTGGCTTTGGGCAGTGTGAAAGAGAATGTAACTCTCATGTAACACTGTCAGCTTAGGCAACTGCAGCCAGCAACCCTGTTGGGAACTTGGGAAGCCATAGTCCACTCTGAATAATGTGTCTGGGTTTCAGGCAGTCTGAAACCCGGACGCGTGGTTCCAGACCCGAATTGTCCGGACAGGTGGCTGGCAACCCTAATCCTGGGGCTCAAATACAGTACCCCATGCAGAATCACAGGCCATTTGTGTGCCAATACCTGTCACATGTCTGCTTCTTTTTATAACACAATGGCAGTTTATGGACCCTATACTAGTGGCAGGTTCTCTTTTGAACCCCTTTCACACTGGGGCGGTTTTCAGGCGCTTTAGCGCTAAAAATAGCGCCTGAAAACTGCCTCCCCTGCAGCCCCAGTGTGACAACCCGAGTGCTTTCACACTGGGGCGGTGCGCTTGCAGGATGGGAAATAATTCCTGCAAGCAGCATCTTTGGGCCAGTGCAGGAGCGGTGTATACAGCGCCCATTGAAATGAATGGACAGCACTTCCTGAAGCTCCTGAAAGACGCTTCAGAAGCGCCACACCACGGGCCGTTTTAACCCCTTCTTGGGGGTTAAAAACGTCACACTAGCGAAAATGACCGGTAAAGAGCTGCTAAACCTAGCGGCGCTTTACCGCTACCGCCCACACCGCCCCAGTGTGAAAGGGCTCTATATGATGCACACAGCTGCCTAGGCAGTATAACATCACTTCTCTTTTAAATCTGGATCCATGCACAGAGATAAACCATGTACAGGTCTAGCCCCCCCACCAACTGCTCTCCTTTCCCCCATTGTTCATGAGGCCACAGTTCTGGCCTATTCACGGCCGCCCCGCGCCTGCGTGCTACAACTCAAACGCACTGCAGTGTTTCCAGGCAGATGCGCAAGCTTGTGCAAGGGCTGCTCACCGCTGACGGGGACGCAGGCGCTGTACGCAGAGAGCTCTGAGCTTCCCGCTCTTTTTTTGTTCCTCACCTGAAGCTCGTGACCTAAACATCTGAGGTGAAATATGTCACTGTGTTTCAGGTATAATACATTGATCACTGATTCTATATTGCTTATACATGGCCTATCTATTGATAACATGTGACCTGCACCTCAGGGTGAGATGGCTGGAGGTTAATGGAAAATGTTTGCAGCGCTCGTTCATTGTAAGGAAGAGAAAGCGGTGTGAGGGGTGTGCAGGAATAGAACGTCTTCCTTGTGGCTGTTTTCCGGGCTTGTTCACAGCAGACGTAGAAACACGTAAAATCGCCACTTTTACCTCACTGCGTGAAAACGCCTTCAGCTGACATGCACGGCTGCCCTTAATTCTTAACAGCGCCCCCACGCCTCTGGGAAACACGCATGTGTTGGCAAACGCAAAAAAAACCGCATGGTACAGGATTTTAAAAATCGCACCAATGTGCTTTTTAGGCTGCAGTCACACCTATGCATTCCAGGAATGTGGACAGAAATGCATGTTTCGGCCCACATTCCTGGAAATGTGTGAAAAAAAACACGCATCATATTATTTCTTAATGGCTCCCTAAATGCCGGTAGCATTTGCATGTTTTGCCGCAGGTTGCAAAAAAAGCGATTGGCTTGCTGCCAGAGACGAGCACGTTTGTTGCGTGTAGGGCAGCCCATTATTATTAATGGGCTGACCGCTGACCTATGCTTTTGTGTGGGGGAGGGAATGGCACGTTGTGAATGCCATCTCTACTCGTTGTGCCACTTTTGACAGCCCTTCAAAATAAATAGGCTGCGTTTTCCCGCATCGCATGGCATTCAATCGATCTGCTGCAGGTGTCAATGTTAAATTAACACCCCAAAACAGATCACAAATCACAGTACGATTGCTAGAATCGCATCTCATGGGTGTGAACAATTCAGATGCAGGGGGAATAAAAGGGCCCTGCACCATTTTGGTGTGGATGCGATTCGATTTAAGCCATGCAAAATGTATGGCTCAAATCGCACTGCCCAGACATCGCATGTGATGTGCACAGGACTGCGATGCGATTCCTGTGCGAATCACATGCAGTGTTTTGCATGCACCAGTGTGAACCTAGGCTTATTGTCAGTGTGTGCTGTCCCTGTGGACAGTATAATTGACACATTATCATTGGATGTGTGCTTATAAAAAACAGTACATTCACCTTTTTTGGTGCATTAGGAAGCCTATTTAATGTGGAGCTAAACCCATTAAAGTGATTATAAAAGAAAATTGACAAACATCTCTATACTTACCTGCTCTGTGCAATGGAATTGCATGCAACAGCCCCAAACCTCCTCTTCTTGGGTCCCCCGCCTGCGCTTCTGGCCCCTCCTCTCTGTCCCGTGCCCCCATGGGAAGCCACTTCCCATGGGGGCACCCCTGTGTGCTCCCTCCTGTGCCCCTCTGCTGCATCCATAGACACAGACAGTGGGACACGGGCCCGCCCCCTGTTCCCTAGTCACTGGCTTTGATTGACAGCACTGGGAGCCAATGGTGGTGCTGGTGCTGCAGACGTGCAGAGCACTGGATTGAATGAGGGCTCAGGTAAGTATAAGGGAGGGGACCGAAAGGCCAAAATCGATGCCTGAACATTTTTTACCTTAACCACTTAAAGAGTAAGTTCACCTTTACCAAACAACTGCCTATGCAGATGAGGGGCCTTTGAAGATAAAGGCAAACTGTGCAGCTCTGACTTAGGCAGGCCATATAGGGTTCAAATCTCGGCTGGTTAAGCAGCAAGATTGGAGCCGTGTATGGGCAGGCTGAATGTATCAAGTTGATCGATTGCTCAACTTGGGTACAACCATCTTGCTGTGCTTTACATGCGATTATCGCTAGCAGCTGCTATAAGCGCCAGCAATGATCACTCTTCTCCTGGCAGGGATGGCTTCCCCTGCCCTCCCGCTCTGGGAGAAGACAATGGTCTGGCAGGAGGGATTTCCGCATCAACAGTGTCTGTGTTTCTTTCCTACAACCCATTGCAGGAGAAAGAAATTCGCTCCATGTATGGCTGGTATTACGTTGAATAACCCCCGTGCTATAGGTGTAGGCCATTTACAAACCTCATGAAGCCTGACTAGAATCCTCCCAGAATGTTGCTAGGGTGTTGCTAAGTGAGGCCTAGTCATCAAGGCTCACCTCCATCATCACAGGATGGAGCTCTCATATGCTGAGCTCAGAGACACTGCATCAGGGGAGGGAAAGAGCACCTGAGGGGGTTCAAATCACAGAAAGAGCTCACTCCTGTGATGGTGGAGGGGAGCAGTATTTACTAGGCCTCACTTAGCAACGTCCTGAGAGTCTTTCAGTCAGGCTTCATGAGGTACATAAATGGCCTACCCTATAAAAGGGTATTATTCATCTTTAGTCAGAGCTGCACAGTTTGTTTTTATCTACAAACATCCAATGCTTGCATGGGCAGTTTTTTGTAAAGATGAACTAATCTTTTAAGGACCAGACCTATTCTGACACTTTTTGTTTACAAGTTAAAATCAGTATTTTGTTTGCTAGAAAATCACTTAGAACCCCCAAACATTATTATTTTTTTTTAATAGAGGCCCTAGAAAATAAAATTGCGGTCATTGCAATTTTTTATGTCACACAGTATTTGCGCAGTGGTTTTTCAAACGCAATTAAAAAAAAAAAATACACTTTAACCACTTGCCGAACAGCCGCCGCAGTTATACTGCGGCAGGGCGGCTCTCCTGGTCGAATCGCCGTACCGGTATGGCGGTCAGTGCATTAGCTCTCGTGGGCGCCCCGATTGGCCAGCAGGGGAGCCAATCAGCGGGTCCGGCAGACTCGATGTCTGCCGCTGCCCATTATCGTTCCCTGCAGTGACAGAACGGGGATCTGCCTGTGTAAACAATGCAGATCTCTGTTCTGTCAGGGGAGATCACACAGATCTTGTATTTCTGCTATGCAGGAAGATGGATCTGTGTGTTTCCCCAGTCACACATCCCCCATACAGTAAGTAAACACACAGAGGGAACACATTTAACCCCTTGATCGCCCCTGATGTTAACCCCATCCCTGCCAGTGTCATTAGTACAATAACAGTGCATATTTTTAGCGCTAATTACTGTAATAATGTCACTGGCACCCAAAAAAGTGTCAAAAATGTCAGTTAGGTGTCCGCCATTACTAGTGAAAAAAAAATAAAAAAATAAAAATGCCATAAATCTATCCCCCATTTTATAGACGCCATAACTTTTGTGCAAACCAATCAATATATATTGTGATTTTTTTTACCAAAAACATGTAGAAGAATACATTTTGGCCTAAACTGATGAATGAATTTGTTTTTTTATATTTTTTTTGGATATGTATTCTAGCAGAAAGTAAAAAATATAGTTTTTTTTTTTCAAAATTGTCACTCTTTTTTGTTTATAGCACAAAAAATAAAAACCGCAGAGGCGATCAAATACCACCAAAAGAAAGCTCTATTTGTGGGGAAAAAAGGACGTCAGTTTTGTTTGGGTACAACATCGCACGACCGCGCATCATGCCATCGTTCTGCAGAGAGGCAGAATGATGATCTGCCTATGCAAACAAGGCAAATTGCCATTCTGACGGGGAAGATGATAGAGATCTTGTGTTCCTGCTAAACAGGAACACCGATCTCTGTCTTCATCCAGTCAGAACACCTCCCCCACACAGTTAGCAAGCACCAGCTAGTCACACATTTAACCCTTTGATCGCCCCTGATGTTAACTCCTTCCCTGCCAGTGTCATTAGTACAGTGACAGTGCATATTTTTAGCACTGATCTCTGTATTAGTGTCACTGGTTCCCACAAAGTGTCAAGTGTTTGAATGTCCACCGCAATATCGCAGTCCCGCTAAAAATTGCTGATTGCTGCCATTACTAGTAAAAAAAAAGAAAGAAGGAAAAATGCCATAAAAATATCCCATAGTTTGTAGACGCTATAACTTTTGCACAAACCAATCAATATACGCTTATTGGGATTTTTTTTACCAAAAACATGTAGCAGAATACATATTGGCCTAAATTGATGAAGAAATTCGATTTTTTAATTGGATGTGAATTATAGCACATAGCATTTTTCTGGCGTAGGCGTCCCACCGCATGCATTTACGTTTGTACGTGCGTATATGTGGTATATGTGGGGGTGGAGGGCCTCGATTTTTTTATGGGGGGGGGTTTATGTGCTTGGGTGTAGCTTTAAAGTGATATTAAAGGCAAACATTTAAAAATAATAATAATAACAGACATGTCATACTTACCTGCTCTGTGCAGCGGTTATGCACTTAGCAGCCCCGATCCTCCCTCCTCTTCTCATGTTCCCTGCAACTTGCAATAGGGTCGCCCAAGCAGGCCCACTCCCGAGCCATTTAGACACAGAGGCGGGGCTTGGCCCTGCCCCCCACCCTCTCCCCATTGGCTGTGAATGACTTCGGGGCTTCCTCTGCTGTTGCAGCCAATGGAGAGAGAGTCCCCGAAGAGCCGATGATTTAATGCACATCACTGGATCGAGAGGGAGTTCGGGAAAGTTCAGGAAGGTTTGTAGAACCACTGTAATTTGTTCCAATTAAAAAAAAATAGTTTTTGATTAACATTTTTTTTTTATCACATGGGGAGCCCAGGATACATAGCAGGGGGGTGCGCGCAGGGTGTGTGGAGCATTTGGGTGGTAGCCCAGGTGTTTCGCCAGATTAGGCGACCCGACAAATGTTTTAATGGAAGTGACGTTCGCGGTCATCTTGCTATAACCCGCACTCATCCACAGTATGGATACAGTGAGAAGGTAGCAAGTGGACATCTTATTACACCCACCGGAGTTTACCATTTCACACTTATTTGTATCAGTAAACTGAGCTTATATAGTGAAATACAGTAATTTTTAAATCCGTCTCACTGTTCTGATGTTGAATTGTAAAAGCAGCGGTGTAGTGTCAGTTTTGCAAACCTGTGAGATCAGTAGGCTTGCCGCTGCTTTTAAAATTCAGCATCAAAACCGTGTCATGGACTTCTAAATACTGTTTTTCAGTAAAGTAAGCTCCGTTTACTGTTAAAAATATGTGTGAAATTAAAAACTGTGGGTGTAATAAGATGTCCACTTGCCACTTTTTCACTGTATCCTTACTGCCAGAGGCGTAACTAGCACCTTCAGGGCCCCGGTGCAAGAAATGATGTATGGCTCCTTGACCCCTTGCCAGGGCCCTTCCCTCTTCTCGCTGATCCTGGGGCCCTTTACTCCCATCGTGGGTCCCTTTATTACGGTCCTGTAGCGGGGCCCTTTCATAAGTTCTGCAGCAGGCCCCCTTTCTGCCATCTTCGAGCCTTCCCATGGTGGTGAAATGCCAGGGCACGGTCACAATTGCAACCTTTGCAATCCTGATAGTTCCCTCACTGGTGTCAGTAGTTTTTAATTTTTATTTTTATTTTATTTTTTTTACCATTTCATTTTATTTCTTTTACAATTTTTTTAGGAGCTCTGTTGGGGCTTTGATGAGATATCAGGGGTCTAAACAAACCTCAGCTCTCAATTTCCATTTCTGTAGCCTCAGCTGCACAGAATGAATGGACAGGAATAGCTGTGCACCGAGGCTCCCATTCATTCAGAAACAGAAGTATAGTAAAAACAGTTTACTATGCTTCAGCTATGAATGAACCAATTGGTACCAATCACTGACTCTGTTCATTCAGAAAACAAAGGAGACGGTAAATTACAAATTTACTGACCCGTTCCCATCTCTCCTTCATGACACATCTTCTACAGCAGCTGGCAGGAGAGAGGAGGGGGGAAGACAGCAGCTCTCTGGGGGGGGGGGGGGGGGGGGG
>BLSH010171324.1:2301036-2311431 GCA_018402905.1 Glandirana rugosa
TGTCGAACTGTGTTTGCATTTTTCCAACCAACCCTCATTATATGTGAACGCCACTAAAATATACACGATGTACCTATCATTTACCACGATTTTCACAGACGTACATGAGACGGTATGTTTTTACGGGGTCCTAGTGACAGGACTGGAATGGAGAGAGTGGGGTCGTCTCAAACCTGTCCTCGAGCGTGCGCGTGCCTTTTCTCCAATTAGCTCACACACAGTGTATGCCCAGACTCCCCTAACACTGCTGAATGAGAAACAAAGATTTCTAACACAATGTGCACTTTCTAGAGAATGTATAAAGGTGCCAAATGTGGGTGGAAGCAAGCAGAGCTTTCCCTTTTGGGTGGAGCTCCGCTTTAAGTAGTGTTTTCAGTATGTGGTGCTCAGATACAGTTTGGTTCCACTTTAAACATTGCTGGACAGGCAACAGGTTTGGAAAGAAGGCGCCACTAGGTGCTTGCATGTATTCTTCTATACCTTATGGAGTGCCCTGGGTGCTTTACTGTGTAAATCTTGGTTAGCTCCTGTGATTGCGAGCTCCTGTCCAAACTCTGCTGGGGTGAGAGAGGTAAGGTCAGGACAGTGATCCTGGGGCATTTTTGTATGGCAGAGTACATGCAGACACTTTTAGCACCATTTACTATCCATGTAGCACATATAAAATCACCGCAAGTGTATATTACTCCCAACCAACCTTTTTACGTTTGTGTCAAGCTGTTATGTTGTTTCCTCTGCTGTTGATTGATTTCTAATTCTTTATTTTTTTCCACACAGTTTTTGCCGTTTATGCTGCTCTTTACTTTGGTTACGATAGCTGACACGATCTTAATCCTGACTTTTAGTAAGTTGGTAAGTCATAGTATAGTAGCATGTGCATACATGATTTTCTAGAAACTGATACATTGCAAAAAAAAAGGAGGAATTGTAAAATAGGAGCTTCCTTTATTTCATTTAGGAACAATTTTGTTGTTTTTGAAAGATTGGTGATCAGCACCACCTCAACTATTAAATAAAAGGTCTCTTGCATCTTTAGCAAATTGGGCCTAGACCGCTTGAAGCACGCCAGGTATTTGGGTGCTCCTCAGGACCTTTTCTCATTTTATATGTAGCTGCACAGGTTACTATTGACTGGGGCTGCATTTGGGTGGGATTCAGCATTAGTAAAGCTGGTCATAGACGATTCGATGTTTGATTCTCAGTTGGTTCAGCAGGGACTAGCCAAGACTCGAACCATGTATGGGCAGGCAGGCTGAATGTACCCAAGTCGATGTATTGAAGCTATAGCCGCTCGCAATAATCACTGGTCTCCCAGCAGGTATGGCTCCCCGTGCCCTCCCCACCGGGAGAACACAATAGCTTAGCTGAAGACATTGCCCCATCAACACAGTCAGTGTTGATGGGGCAATGTCTTCAGCTAAGCTATTGTAATCAAGCAATTTTCTTTCCTGCAACCCATGGTTGCAACAAAAAAAGTATCATATTATCTATGGCTGGCTTAAGAGTAGTGTAAGGGATGGGAGGGGTGAAATTGGAAAATGGAACAACCATTCAAAAAAATAACCAACCCACCCTCTCTCTTGTTCTTTATTGTTATCACAGCTTAATTGTTTTTTTTTTACCTTGCCAGCTTTGGAATGGTCTCTCTTTTTATGCCCCCCAGTTTGTTGCTCAGATACCTGTCTCGAACCGGTGGTTAAGACAGACGTTTTGGCTATTTATGCCAATTTGATGCTCACAGCCTAACTACGACTGGCACAATGGGATTAGACACATGTGTTAGCTCAGTTTGTTTGTTTCAATAAAACTGTGGTCTTGCACTTTCCAACCTCCTATTAAAGAGGAAGTAAACCTCCTTTCCAGACTTTTACCTACAGGTAGTGTAAATATCTCCTAAACATGGGCCGTTTAGGAGATATTTACATTACATGCAACCTTTGACATCACTGGCGCATGTGCTCTGAAAGAACGGCCCACCCGTGCCGTTGCTTCCAAGCCCTGTGCCATGAATGGCGCGTCATCACAGAACACGTCAGTCACAGAGCCGGAGCCCGCGAAACCGGAAGCCAGACGGGTGAAGATGGAAGCGGTGGCAGCGCTGACATCGCAGCGCTGGAACAGCTTCGTTTTAAAGTAAGTTTCACATAATGTGCTAATATGCAATGCATACAAGCACATTATGACTTTACCTTGCAGGGAGAAAAAAGCAGTATACAACCGCTTTAATCTGCATGCATATGCTTCTCAGCAGTCACGTCCATTCCATAGACCAGGATCCTATACAAATTTGTGTACATGTGACTTACCCCTGCAGGGGTGTCGCCATCTGGTGAGTGTAGGACCAAAGGGGGAGCACGCGTGGTTGTCACCGTTTTGCACTTATCCGGTCGTTTACATGAATAGGCTGTTTTGCACAAGTCACTGTGAAAGGATTGAAACAAGTTGGATACGAATGATACAGGAGTGTTTACTTGGATTATTTTTTGATTTTCTATTTTTTATTTTATTAGTAGATTTTTTCATTAGATTTTTTCACTCTGATATTGATTTTTATTTTTTTGTATATGATCTACTGGATTGCTTTTTAAGTTTCATGAATTGGAGATCATACTTTTTGCACATTATTAATTGTTTGTACATATTTTGGAGGATTGATTAGGAATAATTTTGGATAGAGTTTAATTAATTTTAGATATATGAATTTATCACAATTATCATAAATTGATTGCACTTAGCACTTTTGTAGAAGTTTTAGAGGTGGATTGTGACACTTAATTTGGTCATAGGGTAGGGCCACATTCCCGTTTATCATCTCTTGTACACATAGTGCAAATACAGTATCTCACAAAAGTGAGTACACCCCTCATATTTTTGTAAATATTTTATTCTATCTTTTCATGTGACAACACTGAAGAAATTACATTTTGCTACAATGTAAAATAGTGAGTGTACAGCTTGCATAACAGTGTAAATTTGGTCTCCACTCAAAATAACTCAAAACACAGCCATTAATGTCTAAACCGCTGGCAACAAAAGTGAGTACACCCCTAAGTGAAAATGTCCAAATTGGGCCCAATTACCAACCCCCCCTTAGTGTCATGTGACTTGTTAGTGTTACAAGTTCTCAGGTGTGAATGGAAAGCAGGTGTGTTAAATGTGGTGTTATCGCTCTCACTCTCTCACACTGGTCACTGGAAGTTCAACATGGCACCTCATGGCAAAGCACTCTCTGAGGATCTGAAAAAAAGAATTGCTGCTCTACATAAAGATGGCCTAGGCTATAAGAAGATTGCCAAGACCCTGAAACTGAGCTGCATCATGGTGGCCAAGACCATACAGCGGTTTAACAGGACAGGTTCCACTCAGAACAGGCCTCGCCCCCAAAGAAGTTGAGTGCACATGCTCAGTGTCATATCCAGAGATTGTCTTTGGGAAATAGATGTATGAGTGCTGCCAGCATTGCTGCAGAGGTTAAGGGGTGGGGGGGTCAGCCTGTCAGTGCTCAGACCATACGCCGCACACTGCATCAAATTGGTCTGCATGACTGTCGTCCCAGAAGGAAGCCTCTTCTAAAGATGGTGCACAAGAAAGCCTGCAAACAGTTTGCTGACGACAAGCAGGCTAAGGACATGGATTACCTGAACCATGTCCTGTGTTCTGTTGAGACCAAGATAAACTTATTTGGTTCAGATGGTGTCAACCGTGTGTGGCGGCAACCAGGTGAGAAGTACAAAGACAAGTGTGTCTTGCCTACAGTCAAGCATGGTGGGGGGAGTGTCATGGTCTGGGGCTGCATGAGAGCTGCTGGCACTGGGGAGCTACAGTTCATTGAGGGAACCATCAATGCCAACATGTACTGTGACATACTGAAGCAGAGCATGATCCCCTTCCTTCAGAGACTGGGCCGCAGGGCAGTATTCCAGCATGATAACGACCCCAAACACACCTCAAAGACGACCACTGCCTTTCTAAAGACGCTGAGGCTAAAAGTGATGGACTGGCCAAGCATGTCTCCAGACCTAAATCCTATTGAGCATCTGTAGGGCATCCTCAAATGGAAGGTGGAGGAATGCAAGGTCTCTAACATCCACCAGCTCCGTGATGTTGTCATGGAGGAGTGGAAGAGGACTCCAGTGGCAACCTGTGAAGGTCTGGTGAACTCCGTCCCCAAGAGGGTTAAGGCACTGCTGGAAAATAATGGTGGCTACACAAAATATTGACACTTTGGTCCCAAATTGGACATTTTCACTTAGGGGTGTACTCACTTTTGTTGCAAGCGGTTTAGACATTAATGGCTGTGTGTTGAGTTATTTTGAGTGGACAGCAAATTTACACTGTTAGAGTCCTTTCACACCAGCGGACGGGCTCTGCTGCTCGGTGGGGATCCATCTGTTGATCCCTGCTAAGCTGGCAGATGACAGGACCGTCTCTGCACTCCATGCAGAAATGGACCTGTCAGAGCTCCACTCTCCTCTATGGGGATCGGATGAACACGGACCGCCTGTCCGTGTTCATCCGATCCGCCAGACGAATGGAAAATAGGGTTTCCATCCGTCTGTGTTTAGCGGATCGGAGCGGATTGGATGTCAGTGGACATGTCACCGCTGACATCCATCGCTCCATAGAGGACAATGGAGCGTCCGTTCAGGTCTGCCTAAAAAACTGGCAGGCGGACCTAAACGGTCCGTGCGTGTGAAAGGACCCTAATACAAGCTGTACACTCACTACTTTACATTGTAACAAAGTGTCATTTCTTCAGTGTTGTCACATGAAAAGATAGAATAAAATATTTACAAAAAATATGAGGGGTGTACTCACATTTGTGAGGTACTGTAATAGCAGCTGAATATATAGCCCAGTTCCTGCCAAAACATTTTTATACCTTCTTTAATGTTTTTATTGCTGTGTCTCTTTTGGTGAAGATTTCCCTTTACTTCCTTTTTCTGTGAGGTCAGTACAGCAAAGGATGGGCAGTCGGTGTCAGGGACAAAGACAGCAATGACCTCTGAAAGGTTCTAGTGACAAAACATGGCTATTCTATTAAAGGGAACATTAAGCCCAGGTTCACACTGCTGCAGTGTGAGACACCGCATATAATTCGCACAGGAATCACAGTACATTCCTATGCGAATTACATGCGGTGTCTCTGGGGTGTGATATGAGCCATGGATTTGTATGGGTAAAATCACACCGCATTTGCACCAAACTGGTGCAGGACCCTTTTTTGTCTGCACCAGAATCAGTTTGCATAGGTGTTCACACCCATGCAATCCGATTCTGAAAATCGTGCTGCGTTTTGCGATTTAGATGCAGTGCCAAATTCGCAACAAATTCGCTGTGAATTCACAACAAATTTGCTGTGAATTCGCACTGCATCTAGTGTGAACCCAGGCTCAATGTTTGAAGTAACTGACAAGGTTGTTTTAAAGGGAAGGTTAAAACCAATAACATATTTCATATAGCTTTAAATCAGTCATTTGTGTGGGTTTTTGAAATATTGACCACTTGCCAACAACCCCATAGCAGATTTACTGCTACAGGGTGGCTGTTCTGTGCAGAATTGCGTATATGTACATGATTCTGCACTTCCACATAGGGAGCGCTCCGCTTCTGCTGTGCTTAGTGAGATTAGATTAGAATGCATGTCTGCCGACAACCCGCTGATCGTTGAGGAGAGAGGCCGGATGAAGCTCTGCATGTGTAAACAATGCAGAGGTCCGTCCTGTCAGCAGTGACATGATGGATTTTCTTTCCCTGCAAAGCAGGGAAAGAAAATCTATCACATCCCTTAGTGAAAGCAGCACACACAGTACACATAAACATTGGTTAGGAACATATTTAACCCTTGGATCGCCCTAGATGGTTAACGCCTTCCCTGCCTGTGTCATTAGTACAGTGATAGTGCATATTTTTAGCACTGATCACTGGATTAGTGTCGCTGGTTCCCACAAATTGTCAAAAGTGTCAGATTGACTGCCGCAATATTTCAGTCCCACTATAAGTTGCTGATTGCCACCATTACTAGTATAAAATAAATAAATAAAAATTCTAGTATATATCCCATAGTTTGTAGTTTTTATTTTTACCAAATATATGTATCAGAATACATATTGGGCTAAATTATGAAGAGATTAGATGTTTTAAATGTTTTTAATTGGATGTTTTATAGCAGAAAGTAGAAAATGTTGTGTTTTTTCTAAAATTATCGGTCTTTTCTGTTTATAGCGCAAAAAGTAAACCGCAGAGGTGATCAAATACCACCAAAAGAAATTAGAATCGATAGATACCGCGCTCATTCAGCAGTACCTCATACATAAGGAGATGCCTCTCTCGTATGATAAGTGTGATTTCATCCGGAATAAACAATCCCAGAGATGACACTTACTGCTTTTTTTTAATCATAGCGCCTACAACTTTTGTATCACTTTAATAAACACAGATATCTGCATTCACACTGAAACGCAGTGTTACAATTCCTGAGAAGATCTAAACATTCAAACTAGATGTCCAGAATAATGTCCTCAGAAATAGATGTACAGGGTGCTATGTGTGTAAAAAAGGTAGCGATACAGATAGGCTCATTCAGCAGTACCTCATACATAAGGAGATGCCTCTCTCGTATGATAAGTGTTATATCATCCAGAATAGCCAATCCCAGAGATGACACTTACTGCTTAATTTAAATCATAGCGCCTGCAACTTTTGTATCACTTTATTAACCACTTCAGCCCCGGAAGGATTTCCAGCTTTAGGACCGGAGCCCTTTTTGCGATTTGGCGCTGCGTCGCTTTAACTGACAATTGCGCGGTCGTGCGGCGTTGTACCCAAACGAAATTTGCATCCTTTTTTTCCCACAAATAGAGCTTTCTTTTGGTGGTATTTGATCACCTCTGCGTCATTTCTGATCGCCGCTATAAACAAAAGAAGAGCGACAATTTTGCAAAAAAAACCCAAATTTCTTACTTTTTGCTAAAATACAAATCCAAAAAAAAAATATAAAAAAACATTTTTTTTCACTGTTTTTGGCCAATTTATATTCTTCCTCATATTTGCGATAAAAAAAAATCGCAATCGGCGTATATTGATTGGTTTGCGCAAAAGTGGTCGCGTTTACGGATGATGAGAATTCATTTTTGGGGTTTTTATTTTTTTTTTATTTTTTACTAGTAATGGCGGCGATCTGCGATTTTTAGCGGTACTGCGATATTGGGGCGGACATGTCAGAACGTTTTGACACTTTTTTGGGACCATTGGCATTTATACAGCGATCAGTGCTATAAAAATGCACTGATTACTGTGTAAATGCCATTGGCAGTGAAGGGGTTAACCTGCAGGGGGCGCGCTAAGGGTTAACTATGTTCCCTGGGTGTGTTCTAACTGTAGGGGGGCTTGCCTAGCTGGGGAAGGGAAGTGGTCACAGCCTTCATGTACAGGAAGGCTGTGATCACAGCCCTTCCCCCTCACACAGAGCGGAGGTCCGTGTTTACTTACACGGACCTCCGCTCCTTCACTGCGGGGGCATCGCGGGTGGCCGGCGGCAATCGAAGCCGCCGCACCCGCTACCTGGCCCCCCCCCGAACACAGTGAGCGTGCGCGCGCTCACAGTGGCTCTGTATCGCACCCGCCGTCGTATGACGGCGATTTGCGTTACAGAGCCACTTTGTCGCCGTCAATTGCCGGCAAGCGGTTAAACACCGATTTATGCACACCTGTATTCACACTAAAACGCAGTATTCCAATTCCTGAGAAGCTCTAAACATTCAAACTAGATGTCCAGAATATTAAATCCTAGAAGTGTCCCAAGGAATAGGGTGCTATGTGTGTAAAAGAGGTAGCGATACAAACAGGCTAATCTTCTGTAGGATGCCTTTGGGAATCTGCTGGCTATCCCACTTACCAGATCTCTCTGACCTCAAGGGTCAGCTAGCTTTGTGGGAATGCCTGTCCCCATACACATGCGGATAAGTAAGGTGTCTACTTCACACTGGGTGTCCTCCCTTTCGGCCCAATAGGAACCCCACTTACCAGATGGCGAAATCAAAATGATATGAGAGATGAGCCAACCACCTTGCTCTTGACGGGGATGGACCGACCGATCGTCCATAGGTTCCAATCCGGAAAAACAAACAAATGGGGGAACTCCGATAGTGAAGCACGTTTTAATAAAAAAACAAGCTATAAAACAACCCGATCCGAAACTTTACAACCGACCGTCCTTAGAAACATAGAAACATAGAAAAGTGACGGCAGAAAAAGACTGAGTAGTCCATCGAGTCTGCCCCTTTTTATTTTTTTTACATTAACCTTGTTGTCTGACTATGGATTTATGTTTATCCCAAGCATGTTTGAAGCCATTTACTGTTGACTGTCTCACAACCTCTGTTGGTAGTTTTTTCCAATCATCAACCACCCTTTCAGTAAAATAATACTTTCTAAGATTAGTTTTGAACTTCCCCCCAGTTAGTTGGAGGTCCCCATGTTCTTGATTTTGGTTTCATATTGAAAAGACTGCCCTCCTGAACCTTATTCACCCCCTTGAAGTATTTAAAGGTTTCAATCATGTCTCCCCTCTCCCTTCTTTCCTCCAGACTGTACATATTAAGTTCCTGAAGTCGCTCTTGATATGTTTTATCCCCCAGACCTCTCACCATTTTTGTTACCCGTCTCTGAACTCGTTCTATTTTATCAATATCTTTGTAGGGAACGATCGCACAAAACATAAGTAAAAAGGTAAAAAAGAGGAGGAAGCAGGGGACGCCAACAGCGCTCCACCTGCGTTCCTCTGAGCGGAAATGACATGCAATTCCCTTGCCACCCGACGCGGCGTTTCGTTGACAGCCCGTCAACGTCCTCAGGGGTCATAAGAAAGCTCTATTTGTGGGGAAAAAAATTACATAAATTTCATTTATGTAAAATGTCCCATGTCTGCCCAATTGTCAGTTAAAGTAACGCAGTGCCGTATAGCCTAGTCATGAAGGGGGATAAATCTTCCAAAGGTCAAGTGATTAAAAGGCCTAATATTTATCTGTGTGCATATTATAGTATTCTATTATATAAAAGTAGCTTTTTTTTTCTTTTTGCTTAAAGTTGGAGAGTTTCCTAAAAGAGCAAGGCTTGACATCCCTAAAGGAGATCTATGCAAATGAGAATACAGGGGTGGTAACAGAAAGTTGGAACGCGGTCATGAGTAAAGTAAGTAGCCATGCTATATGTTGGTGTATGGGGGGGAGTGAAGCCGACAATAGACTGTTCAAATCTCAGCTGGTTCAGCAGGGATCGGCTTAGATTCCATCCATCTATGGGCAGGCTGATTGTGCCCCAATCGATCCATCGATCGACATGGGTACAGCCAGCATGCTGGATTTTTAGGTTTTGATTATTGCCGGTGGCAATTCGTATTGCTATTGCCGGTAGCAATAATCACTGTGTTCTCCCAGCAGGGACAGTCCAGTGGTTGCAGGAAATACAATTGCATCTTTTACGGCCGACTTTTGGCTGCACTCGCACGGTCGTTTATCCATAGTGCGAATCCCAACGGCAGGAATCTACTGATTCACAAAGCCCATAGGGCACAGTGACGTTGTTGCAATCACATGATTGCAGGCAACATGCTTCAATGGCTGGGTTTAATCCTGCCTTGAGGCGCTAAGCTGTGCGCCTCAACTCTCCTGTTGGCCAAGGGCTTTGCCACAGGACGGTGGTGCTTTGTCTCATGGAGCAGCGTCACTTCCGGTTTCGCTATGCCAGTGAGAAACCGGAAGTGACGCGACGGCTCCTTTCCTGGAACACACGGCGGTTCCTAAGGAGAGCAGTCGCTACTCGGACCAGAGTTGGACCGGTCAGTAATCACTCCCACCTGTGATATTGGCTGCACTTTGCCCCACCTGTGATATTGGCTGCACTTTCCCCCACCTGTGATATTGACTGCACTTTACCCAACCTGTGATATTGGCTGAAATGTACCCCCACCTCTGATATTGGCTGCAATTTAGCCCACCTGTGATATTGGCTGCAATTTACCCCACCTGTGATATTGGCTGTAATTTACCCCACCTCTGATATTGGCTGCAATTTACCCCACCTGTGATATTGGCTGCAATTTACCCCACCTGTGATATTGGCTGCCATGTACCCCCACCTGTGATATTGGCTGCACTTTACCCCCACGCCCCCATTTCACGTCGGTTATTGTGTCTGCCCCCATTTCACGTCGGTTATTGTGTCCACCTCCATTTCACGTCGGTTATAGTGACCACCCCCATTTCACGTCGGTTATTGTGTTCACCCCCATTTCACGTCGGATTTTAGAGTCCACCCCCATTTCACGTCGGTTATAGTGTCCACCCCCATGTACCGTCGGTTATAGTGTCCACCCCATTTAACGTCGGTTATAGT
>BLSH010171324.1:2313720-2324191 GCA_018402905.1 Glandirana rugosa
CTGCCCCCCCCCCCCAAGAAAATTGAGTACCAGCTGCCACTGCTGACATGTATGAACAGTGTACTGTATTTACTGATATGTAAACAAATATTGCATTCTGTATGCAGGCCAACTAATCGGCTGACCAACCAACAGAAAAACGCACAAAAAACGCTAGTGTAATAATGCTGGATAGTGCTGGAAAACTCACTACAAAGCTACTGACGTTTTTAGACAGATTTTTTAACGTCCTCTGTGCATGAGGCCTTAATCACAAACTGATGACTGCAGCAGCCATCAGCCTGTGGGGTTTTGTAGAGAGCCGGCGACCAGCTTCAAAGTGAAAGTGATGCGGCAGCTCAATAACACGCCCTCCTCCCGTGGTTCCCGGGCTGTTCTGCACTCACCGGAGCCTGGGAACACATCTGCCGGCTGGGGGAGAGATATTGCAGTGAGACCGAGGGAAATCCATGCCTCGATCTCACTTGCAAACAGTGAAACTGGAAGTGATGTCACTTACGGTTTCAGATGCACCCTTTCCTGGCCAGCACAGCCAGGAGACACTTCTAACCAAGCCGTTCGGTGCTTGGTTAGATGGTGTGAAGGGCAGGGGAGACATTGGGGTCTATTAGACCCCTAAAGTCTCCATAAAGAGTACCTGTCACCTGCCTAATGCTATCACATAGGGATTCATTACCCCTTGTGATAGCAATCAAGTAAAAATAATTACACTGAGCAAAATTATAAACGCAGCACTTTTGTGTTTGCCCCTATTTATCATGAGCTGAATGCAAAGATCTATGACTTTTTCTATGTACACAAAAGGCCTATTTCTCCCAAATATTGTTCACAAATCTGTCTAAATCTGTTAGTGAGCACTTCTTTGCCAAGATAATACATCCACCTCACAGGTGTGGCATATCAAGATGCTGATTAGACAGCGTGATTATGGCACAGGTGTGCCTTAGGCTGGCCACAATAAAAGGCCACTCTAAAATGTGCAGTTTTATCACACAGCACAATGCCACAGATGTCACAAGTTTTGAGGGAGCGTGCAATTGGCATGCTAACTACAGGAATGTCCACCAGAGCTGTTGACCTTGAATTGAATGTTCATTTCTCTACCATAAGCCGTCTCCAAAGACATTTCAGGGAATTTGGCAGTACATCCAACCGGCCTCACAACGGCAGACCACGTGTAACCACACCAGCCCAGGACCTCCACATCCAGCTTCTTCACCTCCAAGATTGTTTGAAACCAGCCACCCGGACAGCTGCTGCAACAATCGCTTTGCATAACCAAAGAATTTCTGCACAAACTGTCAGAAACTGTCTCAGGGAAGCTCCTCTGCATGCTCGTCGTCCTCATCGGGGTCTCGGGCCTGACTGCAGTTCGTCGTCGTAGCCGACTTGAGAGGGCAAATGCTCACATTCGATGGCGTCTGGCACTTTGGAGGGGTGTTCTCTACATGGATGAATCCCGGATTTCACTGTACAGGGCGGATGGCAGACAGTGTGTATGGCGTCGTGTGGGTGAGTGGTTTGCTGATGTCAAAGTTGTGGATCGAGTGGCCCATGGTGGCGGTGGGGTTATGGTATGGGCAGGCGTATGCTATGGACAATGAACACAGGTGCATTTTAATGATGGCATTTTGAATGCACAGAGATACCACAATGAGATCCTGAGGCCCATTGTTGTGCCATTCATCCACGACCATCACCTCATGTTGCAGCGTGATAATGCATGGCCCCATGTTGCAGCGTGATAATGCATGGCCCCATGTTGCAGCATGATAATGCATGGCCCCATGTTGCAGCGTGATAATGCACAGCCCTATGTTGCAGCATGATAATGCACAGCCCTATGTTGCAGCATGATAATGCACGGCCCCATGTTGCAAGCATGATAATGCACGGCCCCATGTTGCAAGGATCTGTACACAATTCCTGGAAGCTGAAAACATCCCAGTTCTTGCATGGCCAGGATACTCACCAGACATGTCACCCATTGAGCATGTTTGGGATGCTCTGGATCGGCGTATACGACAGCTTGTTCCAGTTCCTGCCAATATCCAGCAACTTCACACCCCCATTGAAGAGGAATGGACCAACATTCCACAGGCCAGAATCAACAACCTGATCAACTCTATGCGAAGGAAATGTGCTGCACTGCGTGAGGCAAAATGGTGGTCACACCAGATACTGACTGGTTTTTGGACCCCCCCCCCCAATACACCTTTTAGAGTGGCCTTTTATTGTGGCCAGCCTAAGGCACACCTGTGCAATAATCATTCTGTCTAATCAGCATCTTGATATGCCACACCTATCTCGTCAAAAGAGAAGTGCTTACTAACACAGATTTAGACAGATTTGTGAACAATATTTGAGAGAAATAGGCCTGTTGTGTACATAGAAAAAGCCGGAGATCTTTGAGTTCAGCTCATGATAAATAGGGGCAAACACAAAAGTGTTGAGTTTATAATTTTCCTCAGTGTATAAAAATAAAATAAAAAAATAAAATAAAATTATAATTAAATATATTAAAATTTAAAAAAATGCCAAACACGAACCCAGTGTGTGCACACGCATGTAAACTGCGGTTGCTGCACTCTAAACTGATGAGCTGTGAAGGCTTTTAAAGCATCGCCTATGGGGATTTTTGGGCACCGTCGTTTTTGGTGATATTGCGGGAACACGCAATTTTAAGACATGGAATGTTTGGTATCTACTTACTCGATGCAACCTCATCTTAAATATTTTAACCAAAAATGGGTATTATATGGTGTGGTTTTGCAATAAAATTCATTTTATTATATTTTTTCCTGAAAATTTGAATTTAATAAACAGTTGCGCAAATATCATGTAAAACAAAAATTTGCAACTATCAACTTTTTATTCTACAGGGCCTCTGCTTTCAGAAAATATATAATGTTCTGGGGGTTTAATTAATTTTAATGCCAAAAATTACGATTTTTACATGTATGCGAAAAATAAAAAAAATTGCTCTGGAGCAGACCTGGACGATTATGTTGATTAATTGTTTCAGCCCTATATATCTTACTATTGGAGTTTCCAAGTACTATAAGAAGCCCTTAGGTGGATCAACACATGCACAGAAAAATACACAATAGCAGTTTTAGGTGTACCTAAGCAAGGGCTCAGTTCTTCACCAAATCACAAATAGATGATTCGATTTTCTTTCTTTCCACCACAGGGAAGAGGATTGGGAGCCTTTCTGGCTGGGAGAACACATTGAACACTGCTGGTGGTTATAGCTGCTAGCAGTAATCGCAAGTAAAATATCTGACAGGCTGGTTGTACCAAAATTGACTGATGGATCGACTTGGGTACAACCAGGCTGCCAATAAATTATTTGAATCTGCTGAACCATCTGAGATTCGATCCATTCATGGCTGGCTTAAGACCGAAGACATTTAGGCATTCTCATACCTTTAAGCGTCAAATCTATCACAGACATGTTGATTTCACGTGTTTTCATTTCAATTTTTTTTATTCTTTCCCAAAGCTACACTGCTGTGGCGCCTTTAATTACAGTGATTTTGAGTCTTCCGCTTTTTCAAATAAAACTGGTTTGAAGTACCCTAAAAGTTGTTGCCGGGATCCATATTTTGTCCAGTGTGATGGCACTAATGTAACCAAGCAAGTCATCTATATGAAGGCAAGTGAAAGCACTGTTTATACTTCTCAGAGAGAGTTTTAACCTCTTGGCGCCAATGGCACGCAAATATGCGACCTCTCGGCGGGTTTACCTTGGCGCCAAGTGGCCACATATTTGCGTACCACATTGCAAACACAGCTGTGCCAAGAACACGTGCCCTGCATGCCTCTGAGACACTTACTGGCTGCTAACGGAAAGCTCTTTCCGATCATGTGACCGCCGTGACAGCCAATCACAGTGGTCACGTGTTCGTAAAACCCGCCCCACCTCCTGGCATCGGAAACCCTTTAAAGGTTGACAAGGGGTTAAAGAAGAAATCTTTTTAAATAGAATTCCAGCCTAAGCCTAACTAGTCTTAAAAATGTCCCCTTCCCCCTCCTAACACTTATGCTAACTGACCTGTATAAAAATAGAAGAATTTTATTTTATATTATGCTGAACACTCATTTTTTATGTTATTATTTCTGGGTGTGTTTCGTGGACACTAATTATCACCAACTTTTTATATGTGTTTTTGCCCATAAGCATTCTGTAACTACAGTTGTGCTCATAAGTTTACCCTAGCAGCATTTAAGATTTCTTGGCCATTTTTCAGAGAATACGAATGAGAACACAAAAGCATTTCTTTCACTCATGGTTAGTGTTTGGCTGAAGCCATTTATTATCAATCAACTGTGTTTACTCTTTTTAAATCAAAATGACAACAGAAACTACCCAAATGACCCTGATCAAAAGTTTACATACCCTGGTGATTTTGGCCTGATAACATGCACACAAGTTGACACAAAGGGGTTTGAATGGCTATTGAAGGTAACCATCCTCACCTGTGATCTGTTTGGTTGTAATTAGTGTGTGTGTATAAAAGGTCGATGAGTTTCAGGAGTCCAGAAAACATCTCTGAAAACGTGTGGTGTGGCTGTTTCATGATGCACAATAAGGAGGCACTCGAAGAAAGATGGTCGAGTCGCCAGAAGAAAGCCATTACTACGCAAATGCCACAAAGTATCCCGTTTATAATACGCCAAACAGCACAGGGACAAGCCTCAAACCTTCTGGCACAAAGTCATTTGGAGTAATGAGACCAAAATTGAGCTTTTTGGCACAACCATAAACCCTACATTTGGAGAGGAGTCAACAAGGCCTGTGAAACACGGAGGTGGATCCCTGTTTTTTTGGGGATGTGTGAGCTACAAAGGCACAGGAAATTTGGTCAAAATTGATGGCAAGATGAATGCAGTATGTTATCAAAAAATACTGGAGTAACATTTGCAATCATCAGCCAGGAAGCTGCACATGGGACGTACTTGGACATTCCAACATGACAATGATCCAAAACACAAGGCCAAGTGGACCGGTCATTGGCTACAGCAGAATAAAGTGAAGGTTCTGGAGTGGCCACCTCAGTCTCCTGACCTCAATATTATTGAGCCAATCTGGGGAGATCTCAAACGTGCAGTTCATGCAAGACAGCCCAAGAATTTCCAGGAACTGGAGGCTTTTTGCCAAGAGGAATGGGCAGCTTTAACATCTGAGAAGATAAAGAGCCTCATCCACAAATACCACAAAAGACTTCAAGCTGTCATTGATGTTAAAGGGGGCAATACACGGTTTTAAGAACTGGGGTATGTAAACTTTTGATCAGGGGCATTTGGGTAGTTTCTGTTATCATTATGATTTAAAAAGAGTAAACATAGTTGATTGATAATAAATGGCTTCAGCCAAACACTAACCATGAGTGAAAGAAATGTTTTTGTGTTCTCATTGATATTCTCTGAAAAATGGCCAAGAAATCATAAATTCTGCCAGGGTATGTAAACTTATGAGCACAACTGGATAACCAAGACAATGGTTATCTTCTTCTCTAATAAATGCAGGAGCCAGAGATTCTCAGATTATTAGACATTTCCTTCATTGTTCATTTCTTTCAACTAATTCCTGATATTTTACTTGTAATGGATAAAATACATCTGTGTTTAGCAATGGGCGCAGCCTGCTTACAGCGATTAACCCCCAATGTGTTCTGCTTCAAAGGGCTGTTTCTCAGTAATACTGGAAAAGGTGAAGAACAAGATTAGATGGCTTGGCTCAGCGGCAATTTGTTTGACTTTAATGGCGGTAAGTCTTGATGACTGCCATTTTCGTTTTCAGTGTTTGTTTGAGGAAGGCCTGTAAATTAAGTTGACCAAATTTTTAAAATGAAATGCAGGGACATATTTTCTTTTACTAGTAATGGCGGCAATCAGCCACTTAAAGCTGGACTGCGATATAGCGGTCGGACAAATCAGACATGAAGTGACACTTTGTGGGAACCAGTGACACTAATACAGTGATCAGTGCTAAAAATATGCACAGAGACACACACACGGTGCAATGTATTCTATTCAGACACCCCCAAAGCACACCGGTGTTGAAGCCTTGAAGGTACTGGCAGCCCCACAATTAGATCCGCTTCCCCTCTGTCCCTGGTGCTGGACACTGTCAGCTGAGCTCAGCTGCCTGTCTCTGCCTGTTGCCGTCGCTGCCTGCCTCACAGCCTCTCAAGTCTCACTCTCTGGGCTTCAGCTACTACTGGGTGGGGAGTAGAGCTGAGCAGAGCAGGATCACTCCACCAGGGAAGGCAAGGAGATCAGCAGGTAGGCGGCTGGACTTGAGCCAAGGCAGAAGAACATGCGAGCAGGAGCGAAAGGGGCATGCGTCCGAAACTGAAGAAATAGTCCCGCCGCTCTGACCAGCACATGATCATCACAAAGGGGCACAGATAATGGAAAAAATACACCCCTCTAAGCTAGTAGTTTTTTTTTAATTATTCTGCACTGACTGTCTTTGAAATTGCCCAGGCCCCTGTTCAAATTCAATCCGGGGACAAAAGCGGGGACAGACTTGGTCCGGGGACTGTGTCTCCAGTCCGGGGACTGTCCCCTGAAACCGGGGATGTCTGGTCACCCTACTGTAAATGCATCGGAGTAATCAGAAAACCCTGGCCTACTGAGGTGCTGCAAAATATATAAATATACTTTGTGTGCAATGACTTTGCAAACCCAGATATTACCGTATATACTCGTGTATAAGTCGAGTTTTTCAGCACATTTTTTGTGCTAAAAAAGACCCCCCTCGACTTATACCCGAGTCAGTGTCTGTGGTGATCAGTAGTTTCACATTAAACAGAGCCGTGCTGCTTCTAAGAGCCGTTCTGTGCTTTGTAAGTGTGATTAAACACATTGGAATGCAGAGAATGCTGAGAGAGGTGTCAGATTCTCAGCTTGATGTCGGGAGGTGGGCGGGACAAGCTGATGTTAGCTGTTCAGTCCTGCCCACCTCCTGATCTCCGTGAAGAGCTGCAGCTCTCTCTCTGCATTCTCAGCATTCTCTGCATTCCAATGTGTTTAATCACACTTACAAAGCACAGAACGCTCTTAGAAGCAACACAGCTCTATTTAATGTGAAACTAAACAACCTTACTCATCCCTTATGTGTTCTGGCTACAGTGTCTGTGTCCTGGCATTAAAATCCCTGTGTTCTGGCACCCTGTCCCTGTGTTCTGGCACCCTGTCCCTGTGTTCTGGCACCCTGTCCCTGTGTTCTGGCACCCTGTCCCTGTGTTCTGGCTCCCGGTCCCTGTGTTCTGGCTCCCTGTCCCTGTGTTCTGGCTCCCTGTCCCTGTGTTCTGGCTCCCTGTCCCTGTGTTCTGGCTCCCTGTCCCTGTGTTCTGGCTCCCTGTCCCTGTGTTCTGGCACCCTGTCCCAGTGTTCTGGCACCCTGTCCCAGTGTTCTGGCTCCCGGTCCCTGTGTTCTGGCTCCTGCATTTCACACAGTAGGCTTATACGCGGGTCAATAAGTTTTCCCATATTTTTTGGGCAAAAGTAGGGGGGTCGGCTTATACACGGGTCGACTTATACCCGAGTATATACGGTATCTTGTAAAAATAGTGGTGGCATCATCAGTGTGCTGTACATAGCCTGTGCAGAGAAGAGCTGTGGGAGGAACCCAACAAGTCCAACTACTAGAGGCTGCCTGCAGAAAACTACAAGAGAGGACGGATACACAAGATCAATCATCCTGCTCCAGGAGAGAGAGCAGCAGTGGTTGGTCTGTATCACAGAAAACTCCTGCACAGAGACAAGTGCAAAATTTGTTTCATGCTGGATTACTGTCCAGATCTAGTAGATATACACAAAGGCAAAGGGTGTGCTGGGTGTGCCTGGGCACACCCCAATGACCCTGTTCAATGCGGATTTCCATTGCCGAACGTACCTACCCCTGTGGAAGCTGAGGCTACAGAGAAAGAGACTGGGGAATCTCTGTCCTCAGTCCCTTTCTCTGCTATTTCACCAAAGCCCCTCAATGTGGCTCCTAACAAATTGTAAAAAAAATAAATAAATAATGATTAAAAAAATATATATTGTGAAAAAAGTTAAAAAAAATTAAATTGTAAAAAATAATAACAAAATGAGATAATAAAAACAAAAAACTACTGACACTAATCTTATCCCTACCATCTACTGCACATGTGTGTTAGAGCTTTGGAGTGCAGACCCTAATGCAATAGGCAGCACACCCCTATGCACAAAGGGAAGCAAGATACAAATAAGAATACACATGCCTCTTTAGAATTAGTATTTAGAAAGAATGAAAACACCACCGTTCACCAGCACAGTTTAAATTTCTAGTTTAATAAAAAAAAAAATTGCATTATACCCGGTTGTGGGGTAGATGCAGTGCGGCCCCATAGACCTGTGATGGTCACATTTGGCGATGGCAGCACCCGCTGAAAGTGACATGCTGTTTAATTTTTGCTTGCAATCCCAGGGCACAGTGGCAGCAATATGTATACAGCCATGAGCGGCTGCAATTTAATGTAATTATTATTATACAGGATTTATATAGTGGCAAAAGTTTGCGCAGCACTTTACAACATGTGTTCAGGTGGGAGGTCGAGGGCAATAAAATCACGGCTCAACAGCCTGGCTTTACTCCCTTCCAGCCACATGTGTGAATGGATCCCTAAGGTGTGTACAGTACATCAAATAAGCAGCTTAACCACTGGGCGCCTGCGCTACATGGACATTCTCGCGTAGCCCAAATAGCCCCTGGGGCGCGTGCTCTGTGATTGCCGATGGCCAATAACAGTGGGCCCTTTACCACGTGATCAGCTGTCAGCCAATGACAGCTGATCAAGGAAGTAAACAGAAGCCGATTTATCGTTTTGTTTTTTTTTCCTAATGCTGTCTGCATGAAGAAAAGAAGAAAGCCATTAACCGGCTTCTGTTTAGAGGGATATCGGTCCCCTTAGTGCCCACCAGTGCTACTAATCAGTGCCCTCCAATGTCCCGCAGTGCTGCTAATCAGTGCCCACCAGTTCCATCTATCAGTGCCTATCAGTACTGCTAATCAGTGCCCACCAGTGCCACCTATCAGTGCCCACCTGCGCCAATCAGTGCTGCCAATCAGTGGCCATCAGTGCCTCATCAGTCTCACTTATCAGTGCTGCCTATCAGTGCCACCTATCAGTGCTCATCAGTGCCTCATCTGTGTCACTTATCAGTTTCACCTACCAGTGCCTATCAGTGCCACATATCAGTGCCCATCAGTGCAACCTATCAGTGCCCATCAGTGCCGCTTCATCGGCACACAGCAGTGAAGGAGAAAATTTACCTGTTTGCAAAATTTTATGAAAAACGTTTTGTCTTTGTTTTTTCAAAAATGTTGGTCTTTTTTTTGTTTGTTTAGCAAAATATAAAAAACCCTGTGGTGATTAAATACCACCACAAGAAAGCTCTGTGTGTGTGAAAAAATGATAAAATTGTCATATGAGTACAGTGTTGCATGACCGTGCAATTGTCATTCAAAGCTGTGAAAGCTGATAATTGGGCTGGGCAGGAAGGGGGTGAAAGTCCCTGGTAAGCAAGTGGTTAAAGAAAAGGCCACGTGATCAAACAGACGTTTATGAAAAATGCATGTTTTCAAAGCATACCTATCACTGACACCTGGCCTCTCCGAAAAATCACCTGTGCTGACAGCTTAACCTCCCTGGCGGTAATCCCGAGTGTGGCTCGGGGTGGAATTTCAGTACCATTAGCGGTAACCCCGAGCCACACTCAGGATCGCATTGCTGGATTCAAGGCAGCGTTACTCACCTTGTCCCCTGGATCCAGCGATGTCCCCCGCCGTGTCTGCGGGCTGTGTTCGCCGCCCGATTGCCTCTGTGTGCCGGGCTCCATTCCCTGCGAGCGTTACGTCGCACGGGGGTGGAGACCAGCGGCAAATTCAAAAAGTGAAACACACATCACACATAAAGTACACTGTAATCTGTAAGATTACATTACTGTATGAAATCATTTCACATCCCTTTTGTCCCTAGGGCTTTGCCCAGTGCCCCGCATGCACTTTTATATTACAGGGAGTGCAGAATTATTAGGCAAGTTGTATTTTTGAGGAATAATTTTGTTATTGAACAACAACCATGTTCTCAATGATTCCAAAAACTCATTAATATCAAAGCTGTTGAACGGATTATTAAGACGTGAGGGACATTATATTTTCACGTACGCCCCGTGACCCGTTTCGGGATCCCTGTTTTCCCTACACTTTACTAAAGTATGTCATTACATTAGAATGTCTAATGTCACATGAAATACACACTACACACAAAGTGAAAAACTTAAACGGCGACCAGAGGTGGGGGCACGCTGCATTGCGAGCGTCCCTTACCTCGGGCCGTGTGTCTCCGTTAGCCCGCCGCTTGTGTCGGGCGTCTGTGCCGCCCCCTGTAGCGACCTAGGTCCCCTGTTCCACTCATTGCGACGGAACTTAGGT
>BLSH010171324.1:2363564-2380146 GCA_018402905.1 Glandirana rugosa
CAATGAGGTATGTCTACTAACTCATGTATGACACTTACGTCCCACGGTATCGGTGTGTAGAAATCCCCCGTAATGATGCCACGGGAAGTAAAAGTCACATGACCAATCTGTGACTATAGTAATACAGTCACGACGAGAGACGTCGTCATTTCTGGTGGGTTAGACCTTGTCTCCGTTTCTCATTCTCCTTCGACGTCGATATTTATTATTCTTTTATCGAAAATTTTTTATATTTTTACTTTCTTGTGATAGTAGTTAATTTACAACGTTCCTTATATAGTCTTATTCATTTTTCCTTAATTTTTGGGGGTTTATTCTACTCTCTTTTGCAATCTGAATTTTTGCGGTCTTGATTTCCTTTTTACTTATTCTGATATATTCCTTGCAACATTTAATTGATGATAGTGTTCTTTCATTTTTATATTTTTTAAAAGCTATTTTCTTATTATTTATAGCTGCAGCTTCCTCTTACTCTTTGCCTCTGTTCCAGATTGGGTGGTCTTTACTGCTGCAGAGAGCAGCACTGACATAATGATATCAGTGTCTAACCAGTACACTGAAAATGAAGGGCACCGTAGTAATGCCCCCTAAAGATGTGTGGCTATGGCACCCTGCATTCACAGTATGTACTCAATCATCTGTATGGAGTAACACTGGAGTAACATCATTCAACCCAGAGGACAGGGCAGTTCTGGAATGAAGTTGACTACTGCAGCTTTAACTGCTTTTTTTTTAGAGCCCCTGATGGACTTTTTATAACAAAAAAAGTCTAGATTTGTGCTTTAAAGTGACATTTTATGTCTAGGCTAAGGGCATTAAACTATTTAGAGCAGGATTATCTGAGCTATGTGAGAGAAGGACTTGAACAAGTTTAGTACGGTACTTCTGCTGTGAGCTTTGGGGATGAATTGTTTCATGGTGCCTAAACTGTGCAATAAATTACAGTTTATGTAAAGCATATTGATTACACATATTGCTGTTAACAATAGACATGGAGGAAAGGCCCATGGCCACACCACCCTGAATGCGCCTGATCATAAAAGCTAAGCAGGGTTGACCTGGTTAGTACTTGGATGGGAGACATTGGGGGTAATATCTTGATGATGCATAGAATTATTTTTCTTCTTTTCATTACTATTTATTTTTATCATTTTGGTTTTGAGTTCTTGAGTGCTGCACTTGTTATATACCTACATCTGTTGTGCCGAGTATCTAGGCATAGGTGTTTATTTACTATAGCACCATGGGGGAACAAATGGTCACAAACAACTAAAATCCCTAGAAAACGACTAAATCTAGTCAGAAAAGCTATTCACTAAAGCCCTGAGGGAGAAAATAGTCCCAGGATCAAATTCACTATAGCATCCAAACAGCAGTGGCTGATAGAGTTGAGCAAACACCTGGACGTTTGGGTTCTGCGGGTCCGAATGAACTTTGGGAAAAAGTCCGGGTTCGGCACCGAAAGTTGCCCGAATGTTATCCCGGACCCCGAACCCCATTGAAGTCAATGGAGACCCGAACTTTTAGGCACAAAAATGGCTGTAACAAAGTCCTGGCAAGTGCTAGAGGGCTGCAAAAGGAAGTAAAATGGGGGTAAGTGTAGGGCAAGTGCCCTACAAAAAAATGGGGATAGGGAAAATGAATTAAAATCAAATAAACTAGGAGATGATTTTTGAACAATAATGTGTCATTTACAGCTGCAGCTAGAACCTCTCCCTTTAGAACTAGGAGATGATTTTTGAACAATAATCTGTCCCTCTAAGCAGAAGCCTCTACCTAACGCAGTCAGATCGCTCAAAGCAGCAGTATGTGAAATCTCAAATTACTCCCACAATCTGATCGTTGTGTACGATCCCACAATCTGATCGTTGTGTACGATCGTAAGGATCGTTGTGTTATGAAGGGTTTGATCTGCAATCTGTCACTCAAAGCAGCAGTATGTGAAATCTCAAATTACTCCCACAATCTGATCATTGTGTATGATTGTAGCGATCGTTGTGTTATGCAGAGTTTGATATGCAATCTGTCACTCAAAGCAGCAGTATGTGAAATCTCACATTTCTGCAATCTGTCCCTCAGAGCAACAGTAGTAGTAATCTCGGGATGCAGGATCAGATGTTAAAATGTCTGCAATCTGTCCCTCACAAAAACGCCAGCAGCATCCTCTCCCTACACTAACCCAAGAGCATGTGACATGCAGCACTGTGACTCCAACCTCATATAGAGGCTGGGTCACATGATGCACTGGCCAATCACAACCATGCCATTAGTAGGCATGGCTGTGATGGCTTCTAAGGGCAAACCAGTGAAACGCTTGTTGATTGGCTGCCCTGCAGCTATTCAACATGCGTGATCAACTACCAGAACCCAGAACCCGAACCCGACCGTTTTTCCGGGGACACCCCAAAGTTACAATCCGGGTTCGCTCAACCCTAGTGACTGACTAAAAAACTAGTCGTTGTAAAAGCAAGGGAATTGCACATGGAAATAATGTTTGGAGCATGTTATGATCACCTAAATTGTGCTAAAATATGCAGTATATTATTTAAAGATAATCTGCTTTTAAACTGTGTGAAAAAGTGAAACACTGAAATGTCTTAAAAAGTCTGAGAAGAGATAAATACCCCGTCTCTTTACTCCTAGGCACAGAGCACAGCTGAGCACAACTGAGCATGCTCAGACACAAAACAACTCTCAAAATAACTTTCATGGAGTAATTCCTTGAGTTGTTAGTAAATTCCAAAATGAGACTTATTTTACACACATTTTTTGGGAGTGAAGATGAGAGTTATTTTGCCAAGTGCAAGTTTCTGCCATTCATTCTAATGGTACAATTGTTACTTTATCTAATAAATCCATTTCATGTTGAAAAGAAATGTATCTTTCTCTCAAATAAATTGTCCTGGCAACAATGTTGCACATTTGATAATGTATTTTGTTTTTAAGAATGCTACAATGTGAAATCTCTTCATGTTTTGTAAATATATTTTTTTTATCGGTCAATTTCACTTTGCTGCTGTCCATGTCACAAAAATATTTCCCCAAACTCACACAGATGTCTTTACAAACCACAAACAATACCATTGTTTATGGAAATTTAAAATTAGTCCTATTTTATTTTATTCTTTTCAAATGATCCTAATTTGAGCCCCAAAAATGTGATATGTGTACCAACATCAGAAATAAAAATGTCATTACCAAAAATTTGAGGATAACTTTATTATAATTATTTTTTATTAAATAATAATTTATTTTATAATAATTAATATATTCTATGAACATGCAGCAAGAACCACCAAAAATCACAGATTAAATTTTAGAAGATTTACTCCTGACTAATGTAAGTCCTGTATATTCCTAGACATGCAGTATCTGTGTATTTATGTGTAGGAGGACTTGTTATGTGTAAGCCCTGTGGTTTAAAAGGTAGTAGTTCTGTCTACCATTGCAGATGTCCTGGGTTTGATTCTAAAGCATGTCACTTCATGTAGAGATGTTGTTTGTCCTCTCTATATTGTTAACCACCTCCCACCCAGCCACTGTACATATACGGCCGGGTGGGAGCTTCCCTGTTCTGACAGGACGTGTATACACGTCTTGCAGAACGGGAGCTCGCAGCGCGGCCACGCGGAGCGCTGTGGCTGGATCCTGGGGAATCTGCAACAATATGACAGCTCTCTGCATGATGAGGATTTCATGCAGAGAGCTGTCACAGATCGCCCCCCACACAGTGCACCAAGCACACTGATACCCCTGTCCCCATACACATAAGTGTCCCCATAAAACAGTCCCCAAAACATCTGTATGTCCCCCATCACATCTGTCACAGTCCCCAAAACATCTGTCACAGTCCCCAAAACATCTGTCAGAGTCCCCAAACATCTGTCTGTCCCCGTCACATCTGTCACAGTCCCCGTCACATCTGTCTGTCCGCCAACACCAAATAAACTCCAATTTGGGTTATTTTTACCAAAGAAATGATTTTTGGTCAAAATTTATGAAGAGAAATTACTTATTTGCAAAATTTTATAACAGAAACAAAGAAAAATGCATTGTTTTTGAAAATTGTCAGTCTTTTTTTAATTTATAGCACAAAAAATAAAAAACCTAGGGGCGATTAAATACCACCAAAAGAAAGCTCTATTTGTGTGAAAAAAATTATAAAAATTTCATATGGGTACAGTGTCGCATGACCGCGCAATTGTCATTCAAACTGCAACAGCGCTGAAAGCTGAAAATTGGTCCAGGAAGGAAGGGGGTTTAAGTGCCCAGTATTGAAGTTGTTAAACATGACTCAGGGACTTACCTAAATTATGTCTAAATGTAGTATTTATGTGTAATAGGGTTCCACCACCATTGCAAATCTTGCCAGATATACTAGTTATACTAGCTAGGCAATGGGGATGCCTACCTTTACATGCACATGAACTTTAATGGGATCTCAGTCTTAGTCCGTAGGGTTCAATATTGAGTTGGCCCACCCTTTGCAGCTGTAACAGCTTCAACTCTTCTGGGGAAGACTGTCCATAAGGTTTAGGATGTTTGTCTATGGGAGTATTTGTCCATTCTTCCAGAAGTGCATTTGTGAAGTCAGGCACTGATGTTGGATGAGAAGGCCTGGCTCCCAATCTCCACTCTAATTCAGCCAAAATGGGTCCTATCAGGTTGAGGTCAGGACTCTGTGCAGGCCAGTCAAGTTCCTTCACCCCAAGCTCACTCATCCATGTCTTTATGGATCTTGCTTTGTGCACTGGTCCAAATCATTTGGTGGAGGGGGGATTATGGTCTGGGGTTGTTTTTCAGGGCTTGGGCTTGGCTCCATAGTTCCAGTGAAGGGAACTCCTAAGGCATCAGCAAGACATTTTGGGCAATTTCATGCTCCCAACTTTGTGGGAACAGTTTGGGGATGGCCCCTTCCTGTTCCAACATGACTGTGCACTAGTGCACAAAGCAAAGGCCATAAAGACATGGATGAGGGAGGTTGGTATGGAGGAAATTGACTGGCCTGCACAGAGTCCTGACCTCAACCCGATAGAACACCTTTTGGCCGAATTAGAGCAGAGACTGCGAGCCAGGCCTTCTCATCCAACATCAGTGCCTGACCTCACAAATGCACTTCTGGAAGAATGGTCAAACATTCCCAAAGACACATTCCTAAACCTTATGGACAGCCTTTCCAGAAGAGTTGAAGCTAACCCAGTGCTGCCATTATAGTTCATGTGTGTGTAAAGGCACATTTCCCAATACTTAGGACAAGCTATTGTATATTACTTGTGATACCGAGCATGGCTATGGACTTAGGGCTGGTTCACACCACAGCGATGGACAACACATGTCAATATGCTCAATAGCTAAATGGCTAGCAAAACCACCTGGCACCCTAAAGGTTGCTAGTTCACGTCCTGTATATGTTAATACTTGTGTTGAAGTTTATAATAAACCCCTGGTTGGGTTTCTCACCACAATCCAAAGACAAGCTGGAATTTTATTTATCTCTTGTCCAAATAGTTAGTAATGTAAGCAAGTTATTTTGGGACTTTAAATTGGAAGCTGCAGCCAGGAACTTGGACATTTCAAGTTGTAGGGTTTACACTGCTCAGGTTCATCTGGTTAGAAAACTGTTGCTTCGATCAGTGTTTCTCAACTCCAGTCTTCAAGGCATCCCAACAGGTCATGCTTTCAGGATTTCCCTCAGATGAAACAGCTATGGTAATTACTAAGGCAGTGAAACTGATCAAATCACCTGTGAAAAATAAAGGAAAGCCTGAAAACATGAGCTGTTGGGGGTACTTGAGGACAGGGTTGATAACCACTGACTTAGAATTTTGTCCTGGACTTTTACTGATCTGAAGAACATAGCCAAGGGTTAACACAGCAAATAGTATTGGTATGGCAGCCTCTCAGGTGAAATAAATTAGAAAAGACAGATTGAAAGATACTGGTGGGCGTGCACTTCTATTGGGCGTGTGCCAGTGCTAGCTTATATAAGGCACTTCAGTAGGGGGTGCTGGTTTGGCCTGATGAGGGTCAGGTTTGTTGCTGTGGTTTTTGTGGAAGAAGCAATGATATTTTGCTAATGACAAATGTTTTACTAGAGCTGTTTGTTTGCTGAAATGATTGTGCATTTTGACCATCAAAAGTGGCTTGACTTTACCATGCTGTCCGATTGGGGTGTTTATTGTTTGTCTTATACTCTCCAATGTTCTTGGTTTAATCTGTGCCTTTTTTAATGTTATGTTGTAATGCTTTGTTAGAATGACTGTTAATTATCTTTCTAGAATTTTGCAGCTAATGTCATGTGGGTGTTTAGTCATTTTATGAAATGTGTGTGCAGTTATGGACGGTGAAACTAAAATTGACCACTGTAAGGTTTAGTCCAATTTTAGATTGTAAGCTCCTATGAGCAGGACCCTTCGAACTTAATTGCTAACTGTTTTGCTAAATGTGTATATACTGCAAATACTTTAATGCCAGTAAATATGTACATACTTGTGTTTCTGTTGGCAAAATAAAATGAAATTGATTTTGCTTTGTTGGCAAAATAAAATTAAATTGATTTTGCTTGTTCTCTTTTGTAACTTTTTAAATTCGTTTTGGGGGGTGGTGGTTTTGGGAAAGTGGATTACCTCCTCAGGACCAGTTCACACTGCTGCGGTGTCCGAGATCGGATGTGATTCGCACTGCAGTGCAAATCACATGCGATCTGTGCTATGCAAATTCAGCCATACAGATAGTATGGCTGAATTCGCATTGCATCCCGACCAAACTCGCACAGTACCCTTTTGTTACGCAGCAGAATCAGATCACATGGGTGTTCACATCCATGCAATCTGGTTCCTGTCCGAATTTGCAGTGCGATCTGCAAACTGATTTGGGGGTGTCAGCTTTCTATTGACACACCTATCAGTTTGCATATGGCAGTGTGAACTATCTAAGTCGCATGCGATGCGGGAACCCGCAGTGGATTTGCAGGGTTCCCGTATCGCACTAGTGTAAATCAGCACTGAGAAGTCGTCATCTCATTTATATTTGCATATAGTCCTTACAGATATACATCAGCAGGAAGTGTAATGTGGCTGCAAACCGGAAGTGCTGTGTGCACATGGGCTGCAAGCAATTGTGTGGTGACGCCAAATAAATCAATGAACCCCACCCACACCACATATAACTCCCACATCCTACATTGATCAAAAATGTAATTTCAACTTGCTTGCGGCTATAATGTATTGTTCCCCCCAATCCATACCAAGCCCTTTGGCTCAGGGATGGATTTTAAGGGGAAGGCCACTCCAAATTTTTATTACAAAATGCTGGGGGATTCCCCCAAACTCCAGACCCTTTCTGCGCATGCAGCCTGGAGGTCAGGATGGGGGGGACAAGTGAGGGCCTGCCCCCCTCCTGGAACAAACCAGGCCACATGCCTTTAACATGAGGGGGTGTGTGCTTTGGGGTGGGGGGCTCTGCGTGCCCCCACCCCACCCCTCTCAGAGCCTCTTGTACCTATGTTGATGGGGACAAGGGCCTCTTCCCAACAACCGTGGTGGTTGGGGGGCTGATCAAAATGTGGAAGCGCCCATTAACAAGGGGGCCACCAGATCCTGGCCCCCCATGTGAATGGGTATTGGGTACATCATACCCATTCACCTAAAAAGTGTAAAAATGTATTTAAAAATGGAGACATTTTTTGTCCCATCTTTTATGTTAAAGTGTCTCGCGATGTATAGCCATGGTCAATAGGGATGGTCCCCCAGTTCAACTCAAAAGTATGCTCCAATCGAACATCGGGGGGGGGGTTGCCAAATCCTGAACATTATGGGGTGCTGGTGGGAAATTTGAGCGGCCCATAATGCAGTGAAATTGTGGGGGAATGCTGCCCGCTGATTGGCCAAAGCATGTACATGCGCTTTGGCCAATCACAGCATGCTCTGCTGTGAGAGCCATGATTGGCCAAAGGAAGGGTGCCTTTGGCCAATCATTGCTCAGAGGGTCTGAGTCCACACCCACACTATATAAGGCCAGTTACACATAGGCCGAATATAGTGAAAACATTTGCGGAGATAGCAAAAGGTTAGGCAGTGGCATAGGAATATATATGTACAGTATGGTATATATAATACACTGCATTCATTTATTTCAGCGACTTATATAGCGCTGTTGCTTTACATATATATCCATTCACATCAGTCCCTACCCTCAAGGAGCTTACAATCTATGGTCCCTAACTCACATTCATACATATATTAGGGCCAATTTAAACAGGATCTAATTTACCTACCTGCATGTCTTTGGAGTGTGTGAGGAAACCGGAGTAACTGGAGGAATCCCACGCAGACACAGGGAGAGCATGCAACCTCTAGGCAGGTAGTGTTGTGGTTGGGAATTGAACCAGTGACCCATTTGCTCCCAGGCGAAAGTGCTAACCACTGCACCACTGTGTACACTATATACAGTGCATGCATGCTCGGATAAAGGTCTGCCATAGATTTTAAGAGGTACTCCACGCCAAAATTAAACAGAAATTTTGGGTAGGGGTCCCCGGCAAAGTCCGTACCAGGCCCTTCAGGTCTGGTATGGATTTTAAGGGGAACCCCATGCCAAATTTTGTGAAAATGGCGTTGGGGTCCCCCCACAATGCAAGCCAGACCCCAAAGCACCCTCCCCATGTTGAGGGCATGTGGCCTGATAAGGTTCGGAGGGGGCGCACTCACTCGACCCACCCCCCTGTCATGCCAGGGCTGCATGCTCGCATAAGGGTCTGGTTTGGATTTTGGGGGGAGCCCAACACCATTTTTTTATAAATTTGGTGTGGGGTTCCCCTTAAAATCCATACCAGATGCTTTTTCAGTGATCTTTATCTATATTGCAGGGAACCAGCAATACATTCCAGCCACGACCGATTTTAAATGACAGTTTTTCCTTTACAAATGTCATTTTGCGGTGCCACTGTTCTAACCATCGCAGAGATCCATACAAGCACGATATTTAAGCACTTACCACCCACCCACCGCAGAGAGATGGCAGCAAAGTGGTTAGTTATCGCAAACTGCCCTCACCTGACAGCAGCTGCGATGACTAGCATTGTGAGCGCGCGCGTGCTGCTGGAGGCACACACGCGCGCTCACTTTGTTCCAGGGGGGGGGACAGGGAGCAGGTAGGGCAGACTCGATCGCCGCTGGCTACCCGCGATGGCCCCTCTGCAGTGAAAGAACGGAGGTCCGTGTATGTAAACACGGGTCTCCGTTTGGACAGAGGGGGAAGGGGCGGTGATCACAGGCTTCCTGTATATGGAAGCCATGATCACTCCCCTCCCCCTGGTAGCCCAGCCCCCATACAGTTAGATCTCCCCATAGGGAACACAGTTAACCCTCTCCAGGTTAACCCCTTCACTGCCAATGGCATTTCTACAGTAAGCAGTGCATTTTTAGACCACTGATCGTTGTATAAATGCCAATGGTCCAAAAAAGGTGTCTAAATGATCCGACATATCTGCCGCAATATTGCAGTGCCGCTAAAAATCGCAGATCGCTACCATTACTAGTAAAAATTGTAAAAAAATACAACTCCAGAAATTAATTTGCATCATCCCTAAACGCAGCAACTTTTGCGCAAACAAAACAATAAACGCCGATTGCGATTTTTTTTTTAACAAAGGAGGAAGAATATAAATCAGCCAAAAACAAGTAAATAAAATGATTTTTATTTTTTTACAATTGGATTTGTATTTTAGCAAAAACAAAGAAAAACTGGTTATTTTGAAAAATTTATTTTTTATTTAGAGTGGCGATCAGAAATGACAGAGGAGATCAAATATCACCAAAAGAAAGCTCAATTTGTGGGTAAAAAAGGACGCAAATTTTGTTTGGGTACAACGTCGCACGACCGGGCAATTGTCAGTTAAAGTAACACAGTGCCAAATCGCAAAAAGTGCTCAGGTCCTAAAGCGTGAATTCTTTCCGGGGCTGAAGTGGTTAAAAGAATTTTTTTTTTGTCACTTTAAGGCTTGGTTCACACTATGCGACAAAAAAACGGTCCAACTTTGATCCTACTTTGCTGTGCGATTTACGGTTCTACATAGGGTCAAAGTCGTACCGTTTTTCTGTTAACAGGGATCCGACAATACCATGCGATTTATGTTCTGGGGATCTTGAAGGGGAACTCCACGCCCAATTTTTTTTTTTAAAATGGCATGGGTCCCCCTCCAGGAGCATACCAGGCCCTATGGTCTGGTGCGGATTTTAAGGGGAACCCCTCGCCAAAAAAAACGGCTTGCCCCCCCCCCACTGAAATCCATACCAGACCCTTATCCGAGCACGCAGCCCGGCAGGCCAGGAAAGGGGGTTTGGACGAGCGAGCGCCCCCCCCCCCTCCTGGACCATACCAGGCCGCATGCCCTCAACTTGGGGAGTATGGGTGCTTTGGGGCGGGGGGGCTCTGCAACCCCCCACCCCAAAGCACCTTGTCCCCATGTTGATGAGGACAAGGGCTTCTTCCCGACAACCCTTGCCGGTGGTTGTCGGGGTCTGCGGGCGGGGACTTATCGGAATCTGGAAGCCCCCTTTAACAAGGGGGCCCCCAGATGCTGGCCCCCCACCCTATGTAAAGGAGTATGGGGTACATCGTACCCCTACCCATTTACCTGGAAAGAAAGTGTACAAAAAAAAACACACTACACAGGTTTTTAAAATATTTTATTAAATCAGCTCCGGCTTCTTCTCCCCTCTCTTCTCCCTCTCCGGTGTCTTCGGCTCTTTTGTGGGGGTCTTCTATCTTCAGAGGGGTCTTCTTTCTTCGGCTCTTTTGCGGGGGTCTTCTATCTTCTGAGGGGTCTTCTTTCTTTTCCTTCTCTGCGGCGTCTTCTGCTCTTTTGCCGGTCTTCTCTGCTGTCCCCTTCCCTCTGTTCTTCCTCTCTTCTTCTTCTTCCCATGTTGACACAACGCGATCTCCTTCACGAATGCCCTCTCTGCTGTGTGCTGTGCCTTATATTGGCATCACCCGGAGGCCCCGCCCCATATGATGTCACAGATCCACCCCAAGATGTGACATCATATGGGGCAGGGCCTCCGGGTGATGTCATCGGGTGGTCACACCCCATGCCAATATAAGGCACAGCACACAGCGGAGAGGGCATTTGTGAAGGAGATCACGTCGTGTCAACATGGGAAGAAGAAGAAGAAGAGAGGAAGAACAGAAGGAAGGGGACAGCGGAGAAGACCGGCAAAAGAGCAGAAGACGCCGCAGAGAAGGAGAAGAAAGAAGACCCCTCAGAAGATAGAAGACCCCCGCAAAAGAGCCGAAGACACCGGAGAGGGAGAAGAGAGGGGAGAAGAAGCCGGAGCTGATTTAATAAAATATTTTAAAAAGCTGTGTAGTGTGTTTTTTTGTACACTTTCTTTCCAGGTAAATGGGTAGGGGTACGATGTACCCCATACTCCTTTACATAGGGTGGGGGGCCAGCATCTGGGGGCCCCCTTGTTAAAGGGGGCTTCCAGATTCCGGCAAGTCCCTGCCCACAGACCCCGACAACCACCGGCAAGGGTTGTCGGGAAGAGGCCCTTGTCCTCATCAACACGGGGACAAGGTGCTTTGGGGTGGGGGGGGCAGAGCCCCCCTGCCCCAAAGCACCCATACTCCCCATGTTGAGGGCATGCGGCCTGGTATGGTCCAGGAGGGGGGTGCTCCCTCGTCCCCACCCCCTTTCCTGGCCTGCAGGGCTGCGTGCTCGGATAAGGGTCTGGTATGGATTTCGGGAGGGGGCGCCATGCCATTTTTTTTGGTGTGGGGGGTCCTTTTAAAATCCGTACCAGACCAAAGGGCCTGGTATGCTCCTGGAGGGGGACCCATGCCATTTTTTTTACAAAAATTGGGCGTGGAGTTCCCCTTTAAGATCCCCAGAGCATAAGTCGCATGCCAAAGTCGGATCAGTGAAGACACTAATCCGACTTTGATCCGACTTCAATGCCTTTCAATGGGCTAAAGTAGGATCAAAGTCAGACAAAAGTAGTACAGGAACCTTTTTCATAGTCGGTGCGACTTTGAAAAACACAATTTGGACCAGTTAAGACGGCTCTCATAGGGAATCATTGTTTTTGTGACGTAACTTTGCAACTTGTGCTCCTAATGTCGGTCCGAGAATCGGACTAGTGTGAACCCAGGCTAACCATTATTAAAACCACTGCTCCTGAAAAAAAAAAAAAATTAGAAACTTTTTTTCTATTCAGACATGTCCCCTAGGGCTAAAGCTGTTAAAATTAGAGAGAGGGGTGGTAATGTTTTTTTTTTTTATGGCAATGAACTTGCATACAAGCATTAAATGTAGGAATTCTGAATTCTGAAAGTTCAATTCCAGCTGACATCAAGTAGTTAGAACATGTGATCTGAGAGCCATCTTCACAGGCAAATAGACGACGCATGTGAGTTAATTTACTCCCTTTTGTGAGAGTTGAAGTTGTAATTGCCTTTAATTGGGAGTTATTTTAAGGCACTGCTGGAGTAGATTTGGGAGGTACAGTAAATCAGGGCCACTGTCACTGACCACCAGGTGCCGCCCTTGCCCCCAGGTTGGGTGTTGCATGCACCACCCGGCAGGTAGGCTCCACCAGAGGGTGCCTTGCATCGCCTAGTGGCCCCTTGTGCCCCTCTGTGTTCGAGCAAGCTTTCTGTCCTGGTGGACTTCCGTCCCCCTCGACACATCTGCCGGTGGGAGTCCAACGCGTGACGTCACCCCGCCCATGTGGGCGGGGCGTCGTCGCTCGCCGCTCACTCGGAAGGATGCCCGGCACCCGTCATTTAGGCTTGATTGCCTCTTTATTGACTGACAGCCGGCACCTGCTCTATCCACACCAGATTGGCTACCGGTGGAGAGACCGTTTCTTAAATACAGGTCAGTACCATGCCTACTTTCGTGCAGCCCATACCCACGCCGACCCTTGGACCAGGTAAAACTCAATCACTTCGGTGCTTTTTTTTGGGAACCACCTTCCTGATACCATTTGAGCTGCATCCCCATGTATCTCAGTTGTCATTTTGATACATTATACTTTCTGTGCTCTGTGCCTATACCTCTATCACATTATGTATATGCTCACCATGCCTTCACAGTTTGAATTATTCAATTCTATTTGCTTAATACTGTTTCAGCACTTATCTTTGTATTCCTTTACCCACATACTAGTAAGGCTAGCTGCATTCTCTATATTACACCAGTATGCATGAAATGCTTCCTGCCACACATTAGCCATGACATCAAGGCTTATGTTAGCTACCTTTGATGTTGCCACTAACAGCAGCGGCAATATCTGTGGATATACTCCCTATTTTTACACCTCCGGCTTCCCTGGTTAGCTAATTAACACTGCATTCATACTGTATCACTATTCAGATGCTATATTATGCTATGCAACTATACTCTCAAGTCATCATGATATGTATATTCTCCGTATCTGCTTTATTTGTTGGCCAATAAAGCCATTTAAACATGCATTCAAACTCCATCTTAGCCTACTATTTAGTCACTATACTCTGCGACGCCATTATAGTCTCTAACACTATTGTTATATTAATGCCCATCTCTCTCTTATGAGTATCAGCGGTATCATTTTACTAATGCCCTACTCTCTCCTATGAGTACTGGCGGTGCAGCATTTCTTGGAAGGCCTAGGGTTCCCTATTTACCTCATTTACCTATATATGTTCAGTACCCCCTGACGTGTATATATATTTGTGTTTTTCTAGCCCACCACATACCACTATCCGTGGCCAGCTGGCATAGCCACCTGGCACCCCTTGTGGTTGCACCACCATACATGCCCTTCCTGGGTTATTTGCAGCTTGAGCAGTCACCAGGGTCGGTGATATAGGCCAATTCTCCATCCATATTGGACCCACTGGGCTGCCCAGGAACTTAGGTGGTTGGTGTCACTCAGTACAGATGTAAGTGTGCTGGTTCTTCCCCCGTGGGAAGCGCCTTTTTACCTATTCTATATTATCACTTAGAATATTGCATGTTAAATGACTGTTGTCCATGCTCTATCTACAGAATATGTACCTTGTTTTTTCAATGCAAATACCCCCTGAAGAAGGATTGTAACTCTGAAACATGTCGGGATGATTATCGAATTTGCCCCTGGATCCCACTCCAATGTGGTCGCTTAGGTGTGCAGCTCCTATGCATTGAGTTCCATATTACCAGTACTGTACTCATTGTGACACCTTTCTCTGTATAACGCTTTTGTAATATGTTTTTATGTTTGTATTCTGACACATGGCCTGTTCCCATGCTTTGTGACTGATATATGTGAATATATATCTTTTACCTTAAAGTGGCTGTAAACCGCCCCCAGCCCCCCCCCCCCCCAAAAAAAAAAAAACCTGCAAAGCAAAAGCATAATGAGCTAGTATGCAACGCATTTTAGCTCATTGTGAAACACTTACCTCGGAACGAAGCTGTTGCAGCGGTCTCGGCACACCGGCGACATCGCTCTTCCGGGTCTGCGGCTCCATCCAATCACAGTGCGGGCTCCGCGCATGTGCACGGGAGCCGTCATTTACGGCACGAATACAGAAGAAATGGCACCCTGGGCTACCCTGGGTGCCGATTCTTCACTGCGCATGTGCCGATGACGTCGGCACATGCAGATACAGGGGATATCTCCTAAACCGTACAGGCTTAGGAGATATTTCCTGGACCTACAGGTAAGCCTTATTGTAGGCTTACCTGTAGTTTAAAGTGGTTGTCATGACTTGACAACCACTTTAATACAATTAATAAAATCTAACTATTTTTATACTACTATTTTTTCTGCCTATATACCTTCTCTGCCTAAAAAGTCCAAGGGGATCCTATATATGAGAGCTCTCTCATTAAGCTTACATGTGTTTTGTGGACGTGACAGTTTGTGTCTTTGGGTCCCAGTGATACAATTTTTATATTAGTAATTAAAATTTTAAAAAATAAAAAATGGAAACCACTTCTGACACAGAAAGAGGAACACCAGTGAAGCAGAGTGCCTTTGGCCAATCACACGCCCCACACTATATAAGGCTGCTGCTTACACGGGAGCCATGTATAGTGTGTGATAATGGAGATCAGGCAGGTAGTTAGTGGTTAGTGCGCTCAGTCAGTAGATTGCAGTCAGTGTTGTGTAGTGTTGTGTGAATAACAATGTAGTGGTGTCACTGAAGTGTTGGTTTGTACAACAATGTCTGTGTCACCCCACTAATCCCATTTTTTTTTCATTCATAATTTTTTTTTTCATTTTCATTTGTTTTTGCAGCATCAGGTTCTGTTGCTGCATTATTAGTACCCCCGCCCCTCTGTGTCTTAGGTGCTATTCCTTTTTTTTTTTGGTGCAGCAGCACTAATAATATTTAGGGCATAATTGCTGTCCCCTTTCTGCATCAGCAGTTGTTTTCCTTTTTCCTTTTTTTTTATGTTTCTTTTTGGCGCAGCAGCACTACTAATATGAAAGGTTAAAACAAGTAAAACAGAGCAGCATTGGTCGGAGCACTCACACCTCCGCCTCTCTGGCAGTAGCAGTTCCTCATGTCTGCGGTAATGATGGGCTCCGGCGTGTTCAGATTGTACCCGCCAGGAAGCCATCACTGCACACCGCCAATCATAGGCAGCCTGTGTATGTGCAGCTGCGGGCTGGGAAATGCCTCATTGCCTATGATTGGTGGTGGGCAGTGAGGGTTTCCTGGCGGGTACAATGTGAACACGCCTGAGCCCATCCCTAATCTGCGGACATCACTGAGCCCTATGTGTATGAGCCCTATGTGTAATCTGCTTTAGACCCTTTAAGATTAAAGTGGATGTAAACCCACCACACATTAATATGAACTATTAGCAGTATTATATAATATGTAGCTTTAGTTGTTTGAACAGTGACATCCGACCTTCCAGATGTCACATCCTTTAGTGCATGGAGCCCCGCGAAACTCTGGAATCCATGGGCGGGTCGACTCTGCGGCGCAAAGTGGGCAGAGCTGTGATGTCACTAGGCTCCCACCCACCTCTACCCTCCCCTTGGGCTGGCAGCGGCTCGAGTACCAAGCTTGCGCTTGTTACTATAGCAGTGCGCTCACAGGGGACACAGAGTGCATGCTGGTAAGAAGCAGAGCGCTCCCATGGCCCCCCTGTGTCTCCTGCACATGCCACAAGGTGTAGTGGAGGGGAGAGGAGATGCTGGGAGAGCTGGAGAAGAAAAGGGGGGGGGGGGTTGTGACGCTCTGTATGGTCGTGCATGAGATAAGGAAATGACCTGCCAACCCACACCAATAAAGGTCAGAAGGACTAAAATAGAAAATCGACCATACATCCCCTACTACCCCTCTCTACATTTGGACTTTTTTTTTTACAAACGAATGGGAAGATCGAACATATCCTTTCCTACAGTACAGTAGACACGGGTCTGAACGGTGCTTCTCGATTAGGTCAAGACTCATTTGGTGAATAGAAAAAAGTCATTCTTATTTATGTTGATTCCCTCTTAATCCTCAGGATAGAGAGGTCACGACACACTCACCGTCCAGTAAAGGAATAGAGTACGTGCTGGTATGTCTCGCAGTGTTGGGGGGGGGGGGC
>BLSH010171384.1:3907-19658 GCA_018402905.1 Glandirana rugosa
CCCCCCCCCCCCCCCCCCGTCTAAGGAGGGGTGTTATCATGTTGTTTTCTTGTCAGCTGGGGTATGCCCCATTTGGCTATGTTTTTATTTATTTTATTTATCATTTTTTTTTTGGAAACTAAATAAAAAGAATAAAAAAAAAAAAATCATTACCATGCATATTACAAATGAATGCATGGGCTTGTGATAGGTCTAACTACACTGGTGCTACTTTGAATTCTTGGTCCTGGCCCTTGCTAGTCTGTCTTTGGATTCCCCAACTGTCTGCTGTCTGCCCTGACCTCTGCCTGTTTCTGTATTAAAGCGGAGTTCCACCCAGAATTTTTTTTTTACATCATTCCAGTCCTTTGCCTATATAGACTTGCCTTTGAAGGAAAACATTTTTTATACTCACCCTAAGTCGCTTGTTGCTAGGTGGTCTCAGTAATCTGCCCCTTTTAGGTCAGAGGCTCTTCTCCTCACTTCCTGCTTCCCCATGCCTCCTGGGAGATGTGACTCATCATTTCCCAGGTGTCAGTGGGCTTCCCTGTACTGTAAAATCGTGTTATTTCCAGGACAGGAAATTACACAATTTAACCACTTCAGCCCTGGAAGGATTTCACACTTTAGGACCAGAGCACTTTTTGCGATTCAGCACTGCGCCTTTTTAACTGACAATTGCGCGGTCGTGCGACGTTGTACCCAAACGAAATTTGCGTCCTTTTTTTCCCACAAATAGAGCTTTCTTTTGGTGGTATTTGATCACCGCTGCATCATTTCTGATCGCCGCTATAAACAAAAGAAGAGCGACAATTTTGCAAAAAAACCCAAATTTCTTACTTTTTGCTAAAATACAAATCCAAAAAAAAAATATAAAAAAACTTTTTTTTTCAACGGTTTTGGCCGATTTATATTCTTCCTCATATCTGTGATAAAAAAAATCGCAATCAGCATTTATTGATTGGATTGCACAAAAGTTGCCGCGTTTACGGATGATGAGAATTAATTTCTGTGGTTTTTATTTTTTTTTATTTTTTACTACTAATGGCAGTGATCTGCGATTTTTAGCGGTACTGCGATATTGCGGCGGACATGTCGGACCATTTTGACACTTTTTTGGGACCATTGGCATTTATACAGCGATCAGTGCTATAAAAATGCACTGATTACTGTGTAAATGCCATTGGCAGTGAAGGGGTTAACCTGGGGGGGTGCTCTAAGGGTTAACTGTGTTCCCTGGGCGTGTTCTAACTGTATTAGTGCTGGGCTGGCAGGGGAAGGGGAGTGATCTCAGCTTCCATATAGAGGAAGGCTGTGATCACAGCCCTTCCCCCTCTCACAGAACGGAGATCTGTGTTTACACACACGGACCTCCGTTCTTTCACTCCGGGGGGGCATCGCGGGTAGCCAGCGGAGATCGAGTCCGCCACACTCGCTCCCTGGCCCCCCCGGACACAGTGAGCGTGCGAGCGCGCCTCCGGCGGCGCGTGCTCACAGTGCGCGATCTGTCAGCCGCCGTCATATGGCGGCGTTTTGCCTAGCAGAGCCATCTTGTCGCCGTCAACCTGCGGTTGGCGGTCGGCATGTGGTTAAGGCGCACCGAGATCGAGGAGTGCATGATGGTTACCCACCATGCACTTCTTTCAGGAACAGATGCCAGGAGACCAAGGATGGGCTTTAAATGCCCTCACCTAAAATGGAAAAGTCCAGCAGTGAGAGAAAAGAAATTGTGAGTAAAAAATACATGTAATTACTAGGCGGTATGGAAGTAAGGGAGCAAAAGGTTACATCTCTTTACCATTAAAAGCGTGGATGGCAAAAAAAAAAAAAAGTTTCTGGGTGGAACTCCGCTTTAAGCTTACTTTCTGCCACCTGCCCTGACTTCAGTCTGTCCCTGAATTGCAATATTGTCTACCATTAGCCCTGACTTCTTCCAGCCTCTGGGCTTTGCTGCTGATGATACACCTGCTGCAAAATCTGTCCATGCCTGAAGTTCCAAAGGCCAGCAGGTGCTCCTTCATTAAATCATTGCTCAGCCTCTAGTTCCACTGGACAGCCACTATATAGCATTGTGTCTTAAGTCCTGCTTGCCTTGTTAAGGGAGCAGGGACTGCTGAAAGTGAAGCTACCCTTGCCAACTATAGTCTCTGGCCACTGGTACTGAAAAAAGCATTACATTTATACAGCTAACACTGTGTTTTTTTTAGAGTCCTGAACATAGGATGCCAATGCACTACATGTTTTGGTTTCATGTCAATAAATCAATTTAATTGTTCCAAGACACAAATGATTATTGCCTTGTGGTTGACATTTAAAATGTACCTTTATCATTTTAATTATACTTGGTATCAATTCCAGCCTTTGTTCCAGTAGAACTATACATCACGTATGATATGGATTCTAAAGGTTTATGATTTATCAGGGAATGAAGATGTCACATACCTGGTCAACGAGCCTGAGGAAGGCCTCTCATGCAGCTCCAGCTCGGGGGGCCACTGGTAGTGAGACAGCGGCCACAGGAGCATGGCGAGGTATGAGTGCCTGTAATTAGAGTTGAGCGAACACCTGGACGTTCGGGTTCGGAGGGTCCGTACGAACCTTGGGAAAAAGTCCGGGTTCGGCACCGAACTTTGCCCGAACATTATCTTGGACTTTTAGGCACAAAAATGGCTGTAACAATGTCCTGGCAAGTGCTAGAGGGCTGCAAAAGGAAGTTTAATGGGGGTAAGAGTAGGGCAAGTGCCCTACAAAAAAATGGGGATAGGGAAAATAAATTAAAATCAAATAAACTAGGAGATGATTTTTGAACAATAATGTGTCACTTACAGCTGCAGCTAGAACCTCTCCCTTTAGAACTAGGAGATGATTTTTGAACAATTATGTGTCCCTCTAAGCAGAAGCCTCTACCTAGTGCAGTCAGATCGCTCAAAGCAGCAGTATGTGAAATCTCAAATTACTCCCACAATCTGATCGTTGTGTACGATCCCACAATCTGATCCTTGTGTATGATCGCAACGATCGTTGTGTTAGGCAGGGCTTGATCTGCAATGTGTCACTCAAAGCAGCAGTATGTGAAATCTCAAATTACTCCAACAATCTGATTGTTGTGTACGATCGTAGCGATCGTTGTGTTATGCAGAGTTTGATCTGCAATCTGCAACTCAAAGCAGCAGTATGTGAAATCTCAAATTTCTGCAATCTGTCCCTCAGAGCAACAGCAGTAGTAATCTCAGGATGCAGGATCAGATGTTAAAATGTCTGCAATCTCTCCCTGACAAAAACACTGACAGCTTCCTCTCCCTACACTAACCCAAGAGCATGTGACATGCAGCACTGTGACTCCAGCTTATAAAGAGGCTGGGTCACATGATGCACTGGCCAATCACAGCCATGCCATTAGTAGGCATGGCTGTGATGGCTTCTAAGGGCAAATCAGTGAAACGCTTGTTGATTGGCTGCCCTTCAGCTATTCAACATGCGTGATCAACTACCAGAACCCAGAACCCGAACCCAAACATTTTTTGAAATGTCCGTGTTCGGGTCCGGGTCCTGGACACCCGAAAGTTCGGTACAGACCCGAACGTTACAGCCCGGGTTCGCTCAACACTACCTGTAATCAGTCCAGTAGTCTGCTTGGCAGCAGTCAGCCGGTAGATATGGCAGCAGAGCAGGCTGGTGGCAGATAAGCTGGTACGTAGCTTGGCTGATGGCAGACTGTGGTAGGCAGCTGGAAGCAGGAGCCAGATGAGAGCTTGCTGAACTGAGAGCTGTAGCAGGCTGGATGAGCAAGATGCAGGGTCAGACAAGCCGGGTTGGTAACAGACGGGCAGGTTAGGCACAGACAGCAGACAGCAGGATGGCCAGGTCACAAGCCAAATAAAAAAAAGACCAAGGAAAAGTCCAAGAAAAATTCCAAGCTCTACTTACCGACCAGCCGGCGACCAACCAGATTAAACTGTCTAACAGTATGTGTTTAAAAACAGGGGTTTAGTTGCACGAATTTGCAAATGCATGCATAAGCTACAGGTTTCGGCAAGGCACCCTGTGATCTGTAGTCCCTACATCTAACTTATGAGAGGCTTCACAGTGGAAGCCCATGCATTCTGATAAGATAGATGAAGGCAGATAGGCTGGAGGGAGCCCACCCCTCTTTGAAGGTACAGGGGCACATTGAACACCCAGCATATAAAGTCCGGGTCCGGGTCCGGACGGAACCCGAACGATCGCAAGGACACCGAACCCCATTGAAATCAATGGGGACCCGAACTTTTAGGCACAAAAATGGCTGTAACAAAGTCCTGGAAAGCCCTAGATGACTGCAAAGGTGTCAATCCCTGTGGAGATGTGTGCCAGTTGGTACAGGATCATCCCTTGAAAATAATTGTTGGGTCCTAGGTGATGCCCCAGACTTGTGAAAATTTGCATAAGCCCACATAGGTTATAGAAAAAACTACAGAAAGCTATTGGAAAGTTTTAGTTTTTTTGTTCCATGTCCCCTACCTACATGCTTGGCCTAAGCATGTATTACTGACCTGTGTCCTATATTTTGGGGATTATTTTAGTGGTCTTCTAGCGTCTCGCCACTGACACTAATGTATCCATAGTTACAAAATGTTGCTTTATCAAGACATGGCACTCTACTATTTATCCGTCATGAATGATGGAGGGGAAAAGACTGTCTCTAAGGCCTCATGCACACTGAGGCTGATAAATGGATGTTCAGGGGCATTTGGACGTTTTTTCCAGCTGCCCCTGAACTCATTTAATGTTATCTCATCAGTACATTTACACAGGGTCGTTTAAGGTCGTTTCCAGGCAGTTGAGTTTAGAGGCTTTTTTTGGAACGCAAAAAAATGGGTTCAGACGCCAGTTCAGAGGCATTTGAAACGCCAGCTTGTAAAAACGCCTAAACACGGTAACTTGCGTCTAGGAGCATTTCGTTTACAGGCGTTTCCATTTAAAAAAAACACATTTTTTTCAAAAATGCTCCTAGACGAGAATGTGGCAAAACTCCGCTAAACATGGCTTAACACGGCATGCAACACGCGGCAAAACGGGCTGTCAAGAAAATTGTTCAGGAGAGGTTGAAAAAGCGTCCCGTGTGCATGAAGCCTTACTTAAAAAAACGCCAAAACGACCAAAAACGGTCATTTTTCAGATACAGTGTGCATGGAGCCTTACTGTTAGAGAATGACAGCTGCACCTTTATTGTGCCCCTGCGTTGTCACTTTGTCACATGCTCCCCGAGTGAAAACTACAATACATATTTCACAGACATGGTCCACCATCAGGAAGCCAGCCAAGAAAAATGACATGAAGCTGATGCTGCTGCAAATGCGTGGCTGAAAGAGACTGAGGGAAATAAGCAAGACTGAGATACAAAATTAGATTAATTAAAAAAAGAGAATTTTATAGGGCAAAATAAAAGTTAATAAAAATTCAGAGAACAGAAGGAGAGACAACCTCCTGAGAAGAAGCAAAGTGGATATATCCTCCTGTTAATGATTAACAAAAAGCTGTGATGACTTCTAATGGATATTTGTGAGTCAAGTCACCCTGCTCATGGCCATGACGTTTTCTTATTACGATACACAGATTTGAGCATTTACACACCGCCTCTTTTTCTAGCTCTATATAAATGCATTACCTTATGAAATGTGCCAAGCTTCAGACAAAGATCACTTGGATATAAATCAGGGTCACTATCTTAACTCTCTCACTTTGGGCTTGGCAGTTGCTGATGTTAGACTGGACCTAAAGGGATCTACTGATTGATGAGCAGCAAGCTTTTAACAAGCACTTACAATGGGAATCAAAACGCTCATACTAACAATCCTTGGGGTAACACTACTAGTAGCTGGTATGTAAATCTCTATTTTTTTGTGCTATATCGTTTAGATATATATATATATCTTTTTTAATTTTATATTTACTTATAGGTTCTTTTTCTTTCTAACCCATATACTGTAGTCATTCTTGATAGATACTGCAAAATTTTAAAAACATCTGTTTAGTGTATCAGTAATGATGCATGGATGGAATATCTAGAATTCTCTCTCTCTCTCTATTTTTTTTTTTAATCAAGTACATAACTGACAAAGAAGTTCAGAGTAAGGGCTTAAACCAGACATTCGCAACCGGGGTTCCGTCAAACCCTAGAGTTCCTCCAGATGTTGCTAAGAGTTCCTTGAGTTGTGGCTGATTGACCTTCCAGTGGATGGAGCTTGTATAGGTCCAGGGCCAACACCACTGTCTATAAGGGTGGCATTCTGAACACCACTGTAAGGACAGAATTCTTCCCACTGGCCACCAATGTAAGGGGCATTCTCCCCACTGGCCTCTAATGTAAGGGGCATTCTCCCACTGACAACCGATGTAAGGGGCATTTTTCTAAACTGATCCACCAATGAATAGGTTTTCTCAACGGTTTCCCAAGACCTGAGAAATATTTCATGGGTTCCTCTGGGGTAAAAAGGTTGAGAAAGGCTGGCTTAATCACTAGCAAATACATAGTTTAATTTTTATATTTCAATATTTTTATTTAAATGTTTTCATAAAAATATCCCCCAATAAAAGGGATCATATAACAATAGGACATCAGTTTGTCAATAAATCATAACAGCAATATGCTGTGGCAATTTTGTATATGAGTAGTGATAATCACATTAGCGGAGTCATGTTGAAAGGAAGGGTTTCGTCCACATTTTCCAAATATTATAAAAGAACAATCTCACTTGGGTTATGTTTAATATTACATGTAAGGTGTCTGCATAGATACAGTCTGGAAATAAAGGTGCAGCGCTCATAAAATTGCATAAAAGACAACAAATTAAATAGAATAAAGTCCCAAAAGAGTTCCATGGTGTGGGTATAATAATGACACAACAAATGGAAGAGGTGGTCACCGTGGAGGAGAAGAACCATCACCGACACCCACACAAACTGCCTCTTACCATCACACGATGACCCCTATTATGGAGGCCTTACTGGCCTGTGTGTGGGTATATCTTGCAATAAGCTGGTAAGTGTTGTGGTGGTCAGTCGCTCTGGTCCTATTTCCTCAAGATTGTACAATACTCCTGGTCTCCAGTACTCCACACCGATATAGAGAAAAGAAGTACTGATAGTGCAGTATGCTTAAACCAATTTATTAAGAATAAAGCAAATTTACACTCACATGCAGCTTCAATACAGGATAGCGGTGAAACACATTGTGGTTTGTTTCTAACCAAAACAATGGCGGGTGGAGTACTGGAGACCAGGAGTATTGTACGATCTTGAGGAATTAGGAACAGATATACCCACACACAGGCCAGTAAGGCCTCCATAATAGGGGTCATCGTGTGATGGTAAGAGGCAGTTTGTGTGGGTGTCGGTGATGGTTCTTCTCCTCCATGGTGACCACCTCTTCCATTTGTTGTGTCATTATTATACCCACACCAAGGAACTCTTTTGGGACTTTATTCTATTTTAATTTGTTGTCTTTTATGCAATTTTATGAGCGCTGCACCTTTATTTCCAGTTTGTTTATGAAGTTTTTGTTCTGACTTTTTTGTGCTAGCAGCTCACACATCTTTTATAACGGATCTAGCGCAGTGGCCTTTTTAAATGTAATTTGTATAGATACAGTGCCTTGAAAAAGTATTCATACCTCTTGAAATGCACGCCACACTTTTCACACAAATATTTTGAAAACCATTTATCTTTTTTCCTTCTACTTTACAATTATGTGCCACTTTGTTTTGGTCTACATTTACAATAAAATACATTTACGTTTTTGGTTGTAACATGACAAAATGTGGAACATTTCAAGGGGTATGGATACTTTTTCAAGGCACTGTATGTTGCTATGACATAAAAGCAACAAATAAGGTCTCTACTTACATAATTGTGGGGGAATAAAAAGGGAAATGAAAGAAAAGAAAAAAAAAGATAGAAAGGAAAGAGACAGAGCAGACAAGGCTTCTTCGAAGCTTTGCTAGTACACCGTTGGGTATCGTATCCAAGGGTCCCACGCTTTATCAAATTTTGCTTAGTTAGGTCAATATATAATTTTTGAAAAAGGGCTATTTCCAGGGATCTAGCACCCCTGTTACACGCACCCCCGTTATAGAACGGATTAGATTAAAAATTCTCATCCAAAACCTGGTGACTTTGAGCACTGCCACCAAACATGAAGCATGGTTTGACCACATCGTCTAAAACAGTAAGATGAACTTGCTTGGCTAAATTACTGAAAACCATATACCACCTTAGCAATGTTTTATAATTGAATTCAACCAAGGTCATATTGGTACATAATTTAGATAAATCACTAGCTGTATCTTGTCATTCTGATAAGTTTAATGTTAATTTGAGATCCCATTCGCATTTTATATAGGGAAATTTATGATTTGGATCTAGTAAAGGATAGTATACAATGGCTATACACCCTTCATGAAATCCTTAGTTTGGCAAGAAACCAGCCGGATGGCATGTTTTTATTTAGTTTTTAAATCTCATACAATTTGGTTGTATCAACATTGTTTTAGCCTAAAGTTCAGGTAAACCCCACATGAATTGCTTTTAGGCTTACCATACAGTAGTACTATTTACTATTTAAGAAGACTTGTTCAATTTTCTAATGGTTAATGGGATCAAAGTAACTTTGTTTCACAATGGTAGTGAATAGAAAATTTGAAGGAGTGGGATGTTAATTCTGTTAATTCATTTCAAGAATGTTAAAAACAAACATCAGTGAGATAGTGGCCCCTTGTCTTGTCTTTTCTCCTTGTCTTATCGATGGTTCTTTATTGTTCAACTGTTTTGAATTGATTAATTATGTAATTGTTTGAGGTTGGATAGTACTGTTCTCATAAGCATATATTGTAATGTTTTTTGGTTTGTGATGGATTTGAATTTCCCTGCGAATCTCACCTGTCATGCTAAGGATCTGAAATGCCTCCACACTAGTGCACAATTTTTTGTGACGTGACTTTCTGGTTTTGTTGGCTCTGATGACACTGTACTGGTTTGATGATGATTACGTACCAATGTGACAGTGACACACTATGACAGATGTTGATGGTGCCCTGGGGACGCCAATAGATGTTGATGGTGCAATGGGACACTGTCAGATGTTGATGGTGTACTGGGGACACTGACAGATGTTGTTGGTGCACTGGGACATTGACAAGTGTTGATTGTGCACTGGAACTCTGACCGATGTTGATGGTGCACTGCAGACATTGTGAGAGAGGGTGTTGTGTATGGACACTGACAGATGTTGATGGTGCACTGGAACACAATGAATGATGCCACTTCCTGAAGACGCCGTGATGGCGAAACGTACGTCAGAGACGTTTTTCCCCAAGATTTCCGGGTCCTGTATTCAATCTTGCGCTGTACACACACTGGGGCTTGGAACGCATGCGCCAGTTCAACAGCAGCTGTTTGCCTTGTGGGCTATCAAATACATGCCGGTTACACCTAGTGCCAGGATTCAGGCACTTGAAAATGTGAGTGTATCAGATTTTACTATTTTTAATCCTTTTAAATAAATATACTACACTATGTTAGCTCTTTCACTTTGTCCCTGGTGGAGTTATTTAATTTGTCTAGCTGGCTCAGACGTATAACAAGGGGGTGAAGACAGGTGTATGTAATAGGAAACATTGGTTTTCAACAGGCGTTTTTGACCATCCTGTAAAAAGGGGGTCAAAATATCTGGTGAGTTGCCACCTTTTCCAAGCTGCACGTTGGTGGATTATTGTCACAAGAAATTGGATTAGAAGATTTTTTTGCACATAGTGTAGGATCACATCGCATGATTTATGTTGATTATGGACTATTGATTATTACATGGACTATAACTCATACTAAGTTGAGTTCACAATACATGCTTTAGCACATTATTTTGGAGCTAGGTCTACGCCTATACCTTTACACATTTATTCACATGTTTACCCTAGTGGTCTTTAAAGGGGCAGCGACCTATTGTTTAGCACATTTCACAGGACGCCGGTTCTCTATATTCATTATTCATTTAAAAACTGTAACAGAAGACTGATGTTGATGGACAGTAATGCATAAATGTGTAAGGAAAGGACATCTAGAGAAAGTAACAGTAATTGCCATCTGTAGGCAAATCATTTTAAATGCATATTCAAACTGAGAATACTTTTGAATAAAAAGTTTGGAATTATACTTGGAATTTCCTCCAGAACTGCCCAGCATACATCAGATGTACTGCATTTTGAGTTGACATTTTGTGATATTAGAGTTTCATATAGTACAAAGGGGCTCTCCTCGTTAAACATGGTAACCATGTGCAATGGTGAAATAATTATTACATTTTGAAAGGTTTTATGTATCCTTTACAGTAAAAGGAACCCATACATCCGGACGGCAGTCCATCAAGAACTAATAACACAGCTTTGGGAAGATGATGGCATTCCATCAGAAATCTACGTTTTAGCTCTGGGTAGATACCAGCGTGTCAATGTCACCAGATTGCAGTTGCTGTTCCTGCTGCTTATATATTATTGTAAATTCAGGGGGAAATATGGGATTTCGGAAAGGACAGATAACGCCCAGCTCTATCCAAATCTAATAAATTAGTGGTCATAGTTTCCTAACATATTTGTGTCCATAACAAAGGTGTAATCCTTTCACAGCTGGTTCACCTAATTCTGTAGTCTACATCATTAGAGAATCCATAGGTGTAATCTGGATCATAGCTCTGTAAAGGCCACTACATGTGGGTTGGTTAGCAAGTTCTAACCAATGGGTTTCCCACATATGAAAGACAGCCATGAGGGTGTTAGAGTATTACAAGCAGGTGTGTTTAAAAAAAAAAGGGGCAGTACTGAAAAATATGTCAGGCTGGCAAATTGCATTGGCTTGCTCAGGTAAACTCCACCCTTTGAACTATCACATCTGACAAATGAGTTATTAGACATTTTCAAGCTTTTATCAGCACCACAAATTGAAACAATGCATTTTGTCAAAATAGTCTTCTCTGATATTTCAAACTACTGTTTGATGTACCCTATAAGTTTAATACAATGCCGATATTCAGGACAAACTTTATGTTGATCACTTATGGTCCACTTTTTCTATACTGAAAGCTTATTGTTAATATGTTGCTACATGTCCCTTGTAATTTGTACATGTATTGTTATAATTCAATAAACATCAATTGTTGAAAAGAAACATAGTCTTCTCAAAAATGAAAGCTTTAGTGTATTAAGCTTGTAAACAGATTGTCAGCTTCTGTGACTAAATCAACAAAATCTCTTTTTTTCTCAATTTTTTCCCAAGAAAGTTTTATGTGGGAGGAAGCTATTATCCCTCTGTTTGGCTGTAGAATGTGCTGGGGACAAACCAATAAATAAATCCAATTTTTCTTCGAAAAAATAAAATGTAATTTATGATCCTATTCAACAAAGAGGATCATAAATTACATTTTACTTGTTGGGGGAAAATTTTGATTTATTTATTGAAATACTTACATTGAATTACTTTAATGACTTATTTAATTTAATTTTTACATTTACTACTAACATGTCTTCTTTTTAGATTTCTCCCACAAGTAAAAGAACAGTTTAGGGTGTATTCTTCTTATCATTGTTGATGTTAGGGGGAATTTTTTCTCCATGTGGAAATACTGAAGCTGGCCATGCAACCGTTTCATTTTGTCTATAGTATCAATGCTAGAATCTTTGCAGTCTTAAACTTGATAGTCTTATTCATTGTTTTCTCATTGTAAATGTATCTAAATGATAACCTGTCTCTATTTCCTCCCTCAGTGGCAGAATGGAAGTGGAATGTTCAAGCAGAGCAAAGTTTAGAGCCCAGAGACCTTACCAAAGTGATAGAAAATGAGAAAGAACCAAAACATGTGTTGACAAAAGACAAAACCTTTTCTTTAACAAATAAACAGGAGCAACCAAAAAACACAGAAATCCTTTTGGCCAGAAGAAAAAAGTATTCTATCTTACATTCTCACTTAAATAAGCAATTGATTAATGCCAAACATAAGGAAAAACCACCTGCCCACTCGTCTTCACATTCTGATGAACACATGTCAGAATCTGGTTCAGGATTTCCTGAAGGGTCTGGAGGCACAAAATCAACAGCACAAACACCTACTGTCATATTCACAACACCGGAAGGATCTGGAGAAGGCTCTGGAGACATTAAGACAACCACGCAAGCAGTGACAGAAATATTCACTACACCGGAAGGATCTGGAGAAGGCTCTGGAGACATTAAGACAACCACGCAAACAGTGACAGAAATATTCACTACACCGGAAGGATCTGGAGAAGGCTCTGGAGACATTAAGACAACCACGCAAACAGTGACAGAAATATTCACAACACCGGAAGGATCTGGAGAAGGCTCTGGAGACATTAAGACAACCATGCAAACAATGACAGAAATATTCACTACACCAGAAGGATCTGGAGAAGGCTCTGGAGACATTGAGACAACCACGCCAGCAGTGACAGAAATATTCACTACACCTGAAGGATCTGGAGAAGGCTCTGGAGACATTGAGACAACCACGCCAACAGTGACAGAAATGTTCACTACACCAGAAGGATCTGGAGAAGGCTCTGGAGACATTGAGACAACCACCCAAACAGTGACAGAAATATACACTATACCAGAAGGATCTGGAGATGGCTCTGGAGACATTAAGACAACCACGCAAACAGTGACAGAAATATTCACTACACCGGAAGGATCTGGAGAAGGCTCTGGAGACATTAAGACAACCACGCAAACAGTGACAGAAATATTAACTACACCAGAAGGATCTGGAGACATTAAGACAACCATGCAAACAATGACAGAAATATTCACTACACCAGAAGGATCTGGAGAAGGCTCTGGAGACATTGAGACAACCACGCCAGCAGTGACAGAAATATTCACTACACCTGAAGGATCTGGAGAAGGCTCTGGAGACATTGAGACAACCACGCCAACAGTGACAGAAATATTCACTACACCAGAAGGATCTGGAGAAGGCTCTGGAGACATTGAGACAACCACCCAAACAGTGACAGAAATATACACTATACCAGAAGGATCTGGAGATGGCTCTGGAGACATTGAGACAACCACGCAAACAGTGACAGAAATATTTACAACACCAGAAGGCTCTGGAGCTGTAGAAACAACATCCCAACCAACAACTGAAGTATTCAGTACTCCAGAAAGCTCTGGAAATGTAGACACAACTTTGCAAACTGTTACAGAAATATACACATCAGAAGGCTCTGGAGAAGGCTCTGGAGACATTTCAACTACATCACAAACAGTGACGGATATAGTCACAACACCAGAAGGCTCTGGAGACATTTCAACTACATCACAAACAGTGACAGATATAGTCACAACACCAGAAGGCTCTGGAGACTTTGTGACTACATCCCAAACAGTGACAGATATAGCTACAACACCAGAAGGATCTGGACAAGTAGATACAACACCACGCACTGTTACTGGAGGATTCACAACACCAGAAGGGTCTGGTGATATAGAAACTACACCTGTCTCAGTTACAGAGGTATTTACAACCCCAGAAGGCTCTGGAGACATTCAGACTACACCACAGACAGTGACAGAAATAATCACAACTCCTGGAAATTCGGGTGAAATTGAGACATCATCATCTCAAACTGCAACTGGAACATTCACCTCACAAGAAGTTTCCCCAACATCAGAAGGTTCTGGAGGCATTAATACTACTCCAAAAACAGTGACACCAATATTTACAACACCAAAAGGTTCTGGTGAAATCAAAACAACACCGGCTTCAGTAACTGAAGTTTTCACAACACCAGCAGGCTCCAGTGAAACAACTCCTCCACTAGGTACTCAGGTTTTCACAACACCAGAAGGATCTGGAAACATCGAGAAAACCTCACAAATAACTACTGAATTGTTTACAACACAACAAGGGTCTGGAGGTCAAGAGACAACACCACATACAGTTGCATCCTCAGCCACTGCAGCATCATTTACAGCTGTAATAACCACTTCTAAAGAATCTGGAGAGATTCAAACATCAGAAAAAGTTACTGGCAAATACACAATAGCAGAAACATCAAGAGATTTTACAACACCAGATCGCTTGACTGGAGAGTCAACATCTGATAGATTGACAACATCAGGAAATAGATTGACAACCTCTGAAGATAGCATGACAACACCTGAAACGAACTCAAAGCCTGAACCATCTGTCAACACTCATACGACTCAAGCCTTTACTACAAGAATAACCACAACACCAGAAAGTTCTGGAGTAGTTGATAGAACACCTGAAATCACAACTGTAGCATACACAACCCCAAAGGAAGCTTTAGATACCAATACTACATCTTCAACAATTTCTAGTGCTATATTTCCCACAGAAGTTTCAACAGTTAAAGTGTCTGTAGAACCAGAGACTGGTACCTCCCAGAAGGTCACTATAACAAAACCATCCACAGCAGGTGGATCTGGAGAACCCGGTGTTAGCACCACAAAAGATTTTGAAAATAGTTCACCAGCATCATACCCTACTTTGGAAAGTGAAACACAACAAAAAACAGATCCAGTCATAATCACAACTACAAAGGTCACCCATCTAACAAGTAGGACCTTAACTACAGAGTTTCTGTCCACTACTCCTAGGCCATTAGCCACTGATCCTCCCAGTTCAATTCCACTCACCAGTATTGCAGTAACCGCTGTCAGTGATACCACAACATCTCCAAAAACAATATCTCCAACTACTGACTCTCCAATAACCACAACAAGACCTATTGGCTCAACAACACGTAAGCAATTTATATTTTATCTTGTTATATTACCAAAATGCTATGCATCAAGAAACAAAAAGAGAGTAAAGAAAGTGCTTTCCTCATCATGTAGTCAGAATAATAGATTTACATTATAGTACAGATGATCAGTATAGGGTCATCAGGGTAGGATGCAATTAAATGCAACACTAATGAAGACTCCTAACTATATATCTTTAAAATCTGATGGCTTGCCAGGTTTATTATTTGAGTTTTGCAAGTTCAAAAACAAACAAAAACACAAAACAAAACCTCGCCGTCTGGCGCTAAACTGAACAAACAGATTCCACTCTATACAGTGTGGGGCTGTCCCCGACACCCACGAAACATAAGCACATTGCAAACCTTGTTCTTAGAGTCCAAATTAGCACACAGAGCTCTCTCAGCTTTCTCCCTCTGAGATCCAGGATAGAGCTTTCCTCTGTCCTCTTCTTGGTCATTAAATGCAGGTGGAGAGGATTTTGAGTGGACCAGAAAGTCCGGGTCAGAACCAGCTCTGCCACGGTGGCTGGCAAAACCCGGGCCGGACTAGTCGCCTTAACCTCCTTAGCGGTATTCCCGAGTGTGGCTCGGGGTGGATTTTCAGTACCTAAAGCGGTAACCCCGAGCCACACTCGGGCTTGCATCGCTGGATCCAGGCAATGTTTCTTACCTTGTCCCCTGGATCCAGCGATGTCCTCCCGCGGTGTCAGCGTGTCTGCGGGCTGTGTCCGCAGCTCCGATGCCTCTGTGTGCCTCCGGGCTCCGTTCCCTGCGAGCGTCGCGTCGCACGGGGGCGGAGACCGGCGGGAAATTCAAAAAGTGAAACACACACAGCACATACAGTACACTGTAATCTTATAGATTACATTACTGTATGAAAACATTTCACATCCCCTTTGTCCCTAGTGGTTTGCCCAGAGCCCTGCATGCACTTTTATATAATAAATGTCATT
>BLSH010171384.1:42092-52310 GCA_018402905.1 Glandirana rugosa
ACGTATTAATGTAAACAAGTTGACCCTAGTTACATTGGTACGTACACGGTATGGACTGGTTAGGGACACCCTGACGTTTAGGGAAAACATCTGTTACGATGATGTTACCAACGGTGACCGAAAACCCAGGGTACGGCTCACCGACGAGACGACGAATCGATTGAGTTGTACCCACGGTAACTCTCTTGTGAAACGTAAAAGAGTTACTTACGTTTCGTAAAAACCTAACTTGCTCCACCTCTCTACCCCACCACTACGACGTTAGAGGTGGAGTAGGTTAGTCTCTTACAAAACGTAATTAACACTTTTTACGTCTCAAGAGACTCACCACGGATACTTACTCGTTGGAGGACACAAGTGATTCGTCGTAACGTCGACGTGAACACAGGAGGTTGCTCATTCATAGGCACCACTCAGAGAACTCTGCATTTTTCACAATTAATGCAAAACATTCTCTGATTGGATGAGGTGGAGATTGCAGCATCACCACCCCATCTCTCCACCTCGTTCAATCCAAAAATGCTTTGCATTCATTGAGAAAATGCAAAGTGTTCTCTCAATGGCACCCATGTTGAGTTAGCTAAGCAGCAGAGCAGCCACTCGGCATGGGACCCAAAAGCCAGTGGCAACCATTGTAGTAGCATTGTCTACAAAAGGGATTTGCAGTCCCACAGGGATTGGTCAGGTATGGCACATGCATGGTTACATTGATCCCAGTTGAACAAATGTAATTATGCAAAAATAGCTGTATCCAGAATATAGCTACAGCCAAACTTTTGTTGAGGAGGAACTACTTTTACAAGAATTTAAAAACACCGGTTTAGAAGAAAAGACACTTTTTTTTTGCATTCTTATTATATCATCATGATACTTGGCCAGAGTTAAGGTGTTGTATGCAGTTTTCTGTTAAACAGAGTCTCCACAACTTTTCAAATATTTTGTGTTACCAGAGATCCTTTTGCTAATGATCAACAAGAAAACTGGTGTGAAGAAAATGACAATCAGTGGCATGTAGATCGTGGGATCACCAACCTGTCTGAAACAGATGGCGGTAGGTAGTTGCAAGCTAATTCTCTTCCTTTTGTGTCACCAGTGGTGGCTGGTATTTTTTTTTTTTTGAGGGGGGGCGGCAAGCAAACCAGCATCCGTCTGGCCACCCGCTCCCTGTCTGCCGGTCTGTCCGGCACTTACCCCATCTAGGTGGCGGGTGACAAGCGGCGGGCTGCGGGTCTGACTCTTGTGTCCTCTCCTAGATCATGGCAGCTTCCGCGATGCGTCTCTTCCTGCTAGGCCTCCAATGGGATCGTCTGTCCTTTCAGGCAATCACCCTGCCAGAGGAGGGCAGACTCATAGCCCCCTTCTGGCTGTATCACCCTGCAGGAGGAGGAGAGACTCATAGCTCCCTTCTGTCTGTATCACCCTGCAGGAGGAGGACAGACTCATAGCCCTCTTCTGTCTGTTTTACCCTGCAGGAGGAGGACAGACTCATAGCCCCTTCTGTCTGTATCACCCTGCAGGAGGAGGACAGACTCATAGCTCCTTCTGTCTGTATCACCCTGCAGGAGGAGGACAGACTCATAGCTCCCTTCTGTCTGTTTTACCCTGCAGGAGGAGGAAAGACTCATAGCTCCCTTCTGTCTGTATCACCCTGCAGGAGGAGGAAAGACTCATAGCTCCCTTCTGTCTGTATCACCCTGCAGGAGGAGGACAGACTCATAGCCCCCTTCTGTCTGTATCTCCCTGCAGGAGGAGGAGAGACTCATAGCTCCCTTCTGTCTGTATCACCCTGCAGGAGGAGGACAGACTCATAGCCCTCTTCTGTCTGTTTTACCCTGCAGGAGGAGGACAGACTCATAGCTCCCTTCTGTCTGTATCTCCCTCCAGGAGGAGGACAGACTCATAGCTCTCTTCTGTCTGTATCTCCCTGCAGGAGGAGGACAGACTCATAGCCCCTTCTGTCTGTATCACCCTGCAGGAGGAGGACAGACTCATAGCTCTCTTCTGTCTGTATCACCCTGCAGGAGGAGGACAGACTCATAGCCCCTTCTGTCTGTATCACCCTGCAGGAGGAGGACAGACTCATAGTCCCCTTCTGTCTGTATCACCCTGCAGGAGGAGGACAGACTCATAGCTCCCTTCTGTCTGTTTTACCCTACAGGAGGATGACAGACTCATAGCCCCTTCTGTCTGTATCACCCTGCAGGAGGAGGACAGACTCATAGCTCTCTTCTGTCTGTATCACCCTGCAGGAGGAGGACAGACTCATAGCCCTCTTCTGTCTGTATCACCCTGCAGGAGGAGGACAGACTCATAGCACCCTTCTGTCTGTATCATCCTGCAGGAGGAGGACAGACTCATAGCACCCTTCTGTCTGTATCACCCTGCAGGAGGAGGACAGACTCATAGCTCCCTTCTGTCTGTATCACCCTGCAGGAGGAGGACAGACTCATAGCCCCCTTCTGTCTGTATCACCCTGCAGGAGGAGGACAGACTCATCGCTCCCTTCTGTCTGTATCATTCTGCAGAAAGAGGACCGACTCCCTTTTATTTCATATAATTTCCCGGTTTCCGGTGTTATCTTGGACAGAATGTGGGCTAACAGCTTCCGTATGGGTACACAAACTACACTAAAAAGCATTTCATGTCTTCCCACCAAGAAAAGTTTTCTGTAGTATTTTACTTTCATTATTTTTAAGTAAATAATTAGTTCTGTATCACTTTTTTTCACTTACAGACTCATCCAGGAGCATCTCCTCATCTTCAAGGGAGAAGTTTAAACCAGTCCTGGAGAATATAAATACAAGGGTTGAGGTAATTACAGGTTTCATAGCTGGTTGTAGACATTTTTTGTTCTAGACTGACATTTAGACATGAGCTGGTGATGTGCTGGTGACGCTATTGTTCTTGACATGTAGACATAACTTCTTTAATGGTCGTAGGCAAGTGGCCTTTTCATTGGAGAACCCAACCTAATTGACTACCCCATCTCCCTACCTAAAACAATAATCTAGCAGAGTCTAAGCCCTGTATTCAATGGCAGAGATAGCCGTGTATGCACAGAACCACAAGGCCTGCTGAGGGAAAAGCTGAAACACTGACTGTGATAGGCTTCTGTATTTGGGAGAGGGTCCACTGAATCTGAGGTCTAAGTTGAAGCATATATATCTGATGGGAAGAGCAGGAGGGCATAGCTCTCATATGAAGGGACTGTCCCTCATTTGGAACCAAATCCCCTTTTTCCCTCATTCCTACTTAATGTCCCCTTTTTTAACGCGTATACAGTGTTCTGTATAAACAAATGTAGTATTTACTTCCAAAATTGTTTAACTTGCGCTAAACATTTTCTTCGCCATTCGTTAGATTTAAATGCTGATATAAAAGAAAACGAGTTATCACCCTGCACCCCAGTTGAATTTAGAAGAAAGCCCTAATGGGAGCCTATTCTTGCAATTGGGGATATGGGGGTGAGTGTGTCCATTGCCTAAATATTCTGTATTAAAAGAAGTTCCTTTCTACCATCTGAGAGGGTGAGGTGGTATGAAGAAATGATTTGGGCATAGAACAGTAACGTTTTTCTTTACTCCTGTTGCTCTTCTAAGGGCCAAGATCAAAATTTTACTTTTTTTAATGCAAGAATTCTAAAACTACAAGTTAAAAATAGTAGATGGATGCACACTTGCAAAAATGTGTGTTTTTCAGGCTTTTTCAAAGCTTTGCAGGCACAGTGTGTTACATTGGGATCTCTATGACCTCTTGGTTTCAGCTCTTCTGGCTGTATAGCTCAGAGTTTATAGGCTTTTCACACCCTGCTTCTATGTATCACTATACTTCAAGCCCTGCCCAATGCTCTCTCCTCATTTGTTGACAGCTGAATTTAGTAAAAGAGCAACAATTGGCTGATAAAAGAGCAGAGACAGGATTGGGTGGGGATAGAACGGCCTTTTTACATGGTGGGCTCTTGGCAAAGAATAAAACAATGTAATTCCTATAAAGAAATTGCTGTGAGGAATGGTTACATCACTTCCTCAAGATGGTAGCGCCCCTTTCTCACGCTATGTTGATAAACAAACTCAACAAGATGGCATACAAAATACTGTATGTATAATTCAAGAGGAAATCCAGATTAGCAAGTTTGCAGCCACAATTTTTAGCTTAGAATTTCAGTGTATTTGGGTTAATATATATATATATAAAGTATCTCACAAAAGTGAGTACACCCCTCACATTTTTGTAAATATTTTATTCTATCTTTCATGTGACAACACTGAAGAAATGACACTTTGCTACAATGTAAAGTAGTGAGTGTACAGCTTGTATAACAGTGTAAATTTGCTGTCCCCTCAAAATAACTCAACACACAGCCAATAATGACTAAACCGCTGGCAACAAAAGTGAGTACACCCCTAAGTGAAAATATCCAAATTGGGCCCAATATGTCAATATTTTGTGTGGCCACCATTATTTTCCAGCACTGCCTTACCCCTCTTGGGCATGGAGTTCACCAAAGCTTCACAGGTTGCAACTGGAGTCCTCTTCCACTCCTCCATGACAACATCATGGAGCTGGTGGATGTTAGCGACCTTGCGCTCTTCCACGTTCCGTTTGAGGATGCCCCACAGATGCTCAATAGGGTTTAGGTCTGGAAACATGCTTGGCCAGTCCATAAACTTTACCCTCAGCTTCTTTAGCAAGGTAGCGGTCATCTTGGAGGTGTGTTTGGGGTCGTTATCATGTTGGAATACTGCCCCGCGGCCCACTCTCCAAAGGGAGGGGATCATGCTCTGCTTCAGTATATCACAGTACATGTTGGCATTCATGGTTCCCTCAATGAACTGTAGCTCCCCAGTGCCAGCAGCACTCATGCAGTCCCAGACCATGACACTCCCACTACCATGCTTGACTGTAGGCAAGATACACTTGTCTTTGTACTCCTCACCAGGTTGCCACCACACACGCTTGAAACCATCTGAACCAAATAAGTTTATCTTGGTTTCATCAGACCACAGGACATGGTTCCAGTAATCCATGTCCTTAATCTGCTTGTCTTCAGCAAACTGTTTGTGGGCTTTCTTGTGCATCATCTTTAGAAGAGGCTTCCTTCTGGAACAACAGCCATGCAGACCAATTTGATGCAGTGTGCGGCATATGGTCTGAGCCCTGACAGGCTGACCCCCCACCCCTTCAACCTCTGCAGCAATGCTGGCAGCACTCATACGTCTATTTCCCAAAGACAACCTCTGGATATGATGCTGTGCACATGCACTCAACTTCTTTGGTTGAACCAAGCGAGGCCTGTTCTGAGTGGAACCTGTCCTGTTAAACCACTGTATGGTCTTGGCCACCATGCTGTAGCTCAGTTTCAGGGTTTTGGCAATCTTCTTATAGCCTAGGCCGCAAACAACAATTCTTTTTTTCCGATCCTTAGAGAGTTATTTGCCATGAGGTGCCATGTTGAGCTTCCAGTGACCAATATGAGAGAGTGAGAGAGAAAACACAACAAATTTAACACACCTGCTCCCCTTTCACCCCTGAGACCTTGTAACACTAATGAGTCACATGACACTGGGGAGGGAAAATGGCTAATTGGGCCCAATTTGGACATTTTCACTTAGGGGTGTACTCAATTTTGTTGCCAGCGGTTTAGACATTAATGGCTGTTTGTTGAGTTATTTTGAGGGGACAGTAAATTTACACTGTTATAAAAGCTGTGCACGCATTACTTTACATTGTAACAAAGTGTAATTTCCTCAGTGTTGTCACATGAAAAGATATAATAAAATATTTGCAAAAATGTGAGGGGTGTATTCACTTTTGTGAGATACTGTATTTTGGTTCTGCTTTAACTTTTAAATATTCTGCAGCTCTTCTGAAGGGCTAAAGTTCTTCATGTTGGTGATACATGCTTCATTGTAGCCCATACTGGAGCTCAGGCCCAACCACGTCACCCAAAGTTCATAGTAACCAATCACAAAGGAGCTACTTTAAAGCGGAGCTCCACCCAAAAGGGGAAGTTCCACTTGTTTGCATCCTCCCCCCCCCCCCTCCACTGCCACATTTGGCACTTTTTAGGGGAAGGGGGAGGGAGCGTACTTAGTTTTGACAGGTACCTGCCCCACTCCTGGCTCAGATCACTGGGATTATCTAAGCCAAAGGTTCAGTCCCCCTCTTTCCCCTGCAGTCTTCTGGGACACATCACAGATCCAGAAGAATATTGAACCATTCACAAAGTGTACGTGACTCGCGCATCTACAGCAGGAAACAAGCTGTGAAGTCCCAAGGCTTCACTGCCTGTTTCCATTACTAAAGATGCCAGAGCCGACACCCAAAGGTGCTTTATGAATTGGCTCGGGTGAGGACATCGCTGGATTCCTGGACAGGTAAGTGTCCATATATTAAAAGTCAGCAGCTACAGTATTTTTTGGGGAAGCCTAGGGCTCCTCTTTAACCTTATCTGTACTGATGTTAACACCCACTTAGCTGTGCTTCCATTAGTCTAGGCTCCCTTTTACTAGTGGTTCAAAGGGCCTTGATTGCTACTACCCAACATTAAGTCATTCTCCTCTTCTCTTTAGCTCAAGATACAGAGACCGGAGATCTCCAATGTGTGATCTGACTTCATGGACGGTGTACAGATGGGGGATCACAATCACAGAAACCTTACAAAGAAAAGTGTGATTGGCCAGCTGCAATCTGATCGTCAACAGCGTTCTTCAACAAGGAAACCTGCCAATGGTCATTCTTTACCAACAGATTAAATACTCAACTACAATGGTTTCATGTAAAGATGATGATGACGAAGTAGCCGATAAGAACACAAGTTTACATCCAAATCTCCATTTCATTATTCTCCTCTCAATTCTTCTCTATTGCCCTCATCTCGCACCATCCTATCTTCCCCATTCTTCAAGTGGTGTTCCAGCCTCCCCCTCCCAAAATTAAAAGTCAGCAGCTGCACATACTGTAGCTGCTGACTTTTAATATTAGGACACTTACCTGTCCTGGAATGTTTCCATGGGCTGTCGGGTGCTTCCGCCGCCAATGCCCGTAAGGGAACCCGGCAGTGAAGCCTTGCGGCTTCTCGGTTGGGTCCCTACTGCGTATGCATGAAGCATGCTATGCTCTCTTACTGGCCCGGCAGCAAAGGAAGGAGGAGGGGGCCGAACTTCTCGCGTACCTCGCCGCAGCGAAGGCCGACAGAAGTGAGGGCAGGGTACCTGTCAAAAACAGATACCCAATCCCCCTGAAAGGTGCCAAATGTGGCGCCGGAGAAGGGAGGAGACAGATAAGTGGAGGTTTAACTTTTGGGTGGAACTCCACTTTCAGTCACTTTATCCCATGTATTCATATATTTATCATATATTTGTAAATTATTGTTATATTTCAATATTCTTTATATTAAAGACAGGTGCATGTGATGTTAGTTGTGAGAGACTGTGAACTGAACAGAGAATTCTGTGTACATTTTGTGTAATGTACATTTTGTGCAAAGCATACACTTTTTGAGTACAAAATAAAAAAAAGGCAGTTAAGATCTAATATAGATAATTTTTATTGGATTGTTGGAATATAACATAAGATTCTTTTTTCCGTTATTGGCAATGACCAAAACAAACAGAACAATGCTCTCTGTGATTTATAAATACCAGGAAAAAGGGCAATTTTCCAATCAAAATACTGTTTATAATTATATTTGCTAACCTGAACTATAAAATATTAGTTTCATTTTGATTATTGGTTGGCTGTCACTGATAATAAAAACCTTGCGTTTTTATAATACAGTCTGATGTTCTTCATTGACTTAGGCTTCACATCTACATGTTCTGAATCGCAGGCAGAATTGCCGTGATTCCGTCCGCAATTCTAAGCAGCGCCCTGTACTTCTTTTTGGGCTTGATACTTTTTTAGCCCTTGTACTTCTTTTGGACGACAGGCGTCCCGCGATTCTGTTTGTGCGATTTTACCGCAATTGTCGCCTGCCGAATCGCAGTAAAATCGCTACCGCTATTGGGGTGCCATTGGAAGTCACAGGGAATGCAGGGGCGTCCCGCGATTTGCCACTATTTCTAATCGTGGGTGGAATCGCAGCAATTCCGATTCAGAACACGGAGATGTGAGCGGAGCTTTAGAAACAAACAGATGCAATGTATTAAGAGATAGATAAATGTTTTCAGAAACAGGTATATATTTTTTGACGAGCCGAATGCTCCATAAAGTTGTTTTTTTGTTGTTTTTTTTGTAATTGAAGGAAATTGAAAGTTCTGTTACAAATAGTAACCAATCACATTTCATCCACCGTTTCATTAATACTTATTCATCAATAAGTATTATTTTGCTTTGCAGAAAATAAAGTTTACTGGTAAAATAGAAGGAGCTTGTTGGACTGGCTACACTGGTAATTATCCCATTGCAACTCTTTGCAATAAAAAAGAGGATTTCAAGGAATCTTGGAGACCCCCCATTGGAGCAAGAGGCCTCATTATAGTAACACAAAAATGGCCCTCATTATTTAAAGTCCCATTGTATTAAACAGCAAGACCCCCATTCTGCTTTGTGGACATAAATTAATTTGTCCCGCTATGAATCGGAGTGTAAAGCCTTCTGATTTCTATTAAAAAAATAAGAATGATCAGTTTTGGGTTTACATTTAGGGGTTTATTTACTATAGCACCATGGGGGAACAAATGGTCACAAACAACTAAAATCCCTAGAAAACGACTAAATCTAGTCAGAAAAGGTATTCACTAAAGCCCTGAGGGAGAAAATAGTTGCAGAATCGAATTCACTATAGCACCCAAACAGCAGTGACTGACTAAAAAACTAGTTGTGGTAAAAGCAAGGGAATTGTACATGGAAATAATGTTTGGAGCATGGTATGATCACCTAAATTGTGCTAAAATATGCAGTATATTATTTAAAGATAATCTGCTTTTAAACTGTGTGAAAAAGTGATTTCTACACAGAAATATCTTAAAAAGTCTGAGAAGAGATAAAAAAACGTCTTTTTACTCCTAGGCACAGAGCACAGCTGAGCACAACTGAGCACAACTGAGCATGCTCAGACACAAAACAACCCTCAAAATAACCCTCATGGAGTAATTCCTTGAGTTGTTAGTAAATACCAAAATGTGACTTATTGTACGCACATTTTTTGGGAGTGAAGATGAGGGTTATTTTGCCAAGTGCAAGTTTCTGCCATTCATTCTAATGGTACAATTGTTACTTTATCTAATAAATCCATTTCATGTTGAAAAGAAATGCATCTTTCTGTCAAATAAATTGTCCTGGCAACAATGTTGCACATTTGATAATCAATTTTGTTTTTAACAATGCTATAATATGAAATCTCTTCATGTTTTGTAAATATTTTTTTTTTAATCGGTCAATTTCACTTTGCTGCTGTCCATGTCACAAAAATATTTCCCCAAACTCACACAGATGTCTTTACAAACCACAAACAATACCATTGCTTATGGAAATTTAAAATGAGTCCCATTTTTTTTTTATTCTTTTCAAATGATCCGAATTTGAGCCCCAAAAATGTGATATGTGTACCAACATCAGAAATTAAAATGTTATTACCAAAAATCTGAGGATAACTTTAATATAATTATTTTTTTATTATATAATAATTTATTTTATAATAATTAATATATTCTATGCTCACGCAGCAAGAACCACCAAAAACCACAGATTAAATTTTAGAAGATTTACTCCTGATTAATGTAAGTCCTGTATATTCCTAGACATGCAGTATCTGTGTATTATGTGTAGGAGAGCTCGTTGTGTGTAAGCCCTGTGGTTTAAAAAGTAGCAGTTCTGTCTACCATTGCAGATGTCCTGGGTTTGATTCTCAAGCATGTCACTTCATGTAGAGATGTTGTTTGTCCTCTCTATATTGTTAAACATGACTCAGGGACTTACCTAAATTATGTCTAAATGTAGTATTTATGTGTAGGAGGGTTCCACCACCATTGCAAATCTTGCCAGATATACTAGTTATACTAGCTAGGCAATGGGGATGCCTACCTTTACACGCACATGAACTTTAATGGGATATCAGTCTGTAGGGTTCAATATTGAGTTGGCCCACCCTTTGCAGCTATAACAGCTTCAACTCTTCTGGGAAGGCTGTCCACAAGGTTTAGGAGTGTCTATGGGAGTATTTGTCCATTCTTTCAGAAGTGCATTTGTGAAGTCAGGCACTGATGTTGGATGAGA
>BLSH010171384.1:62985-75257 GCA_018402905.1 Glandirana rugosa
TATATATATATATATATATATATATATATATATATATATAAAGAATACCTAAATATACTTCCTGAAATTAAACCGTGTAAATGAATAAATGGACAAAGTAACCCAGTTAAGTGGATAAGGTAATCTAACTAAGTGCATAAAATACATAATACAAATATTTGTCAGTGTATGTCAGTCCAGGTATTTATCACCCTGTAGCTGTGTTAAGATTAGAAAAACCGAGATATGTGGTGGTGTTACCTAAACTTTACTTTGTTTGTGTTACAAGAAATTGACGTCTGAAATGAAACTCCCATAATTGTAGGTTTAGTCCACTTGCCACATCCTTAATGTTGTCAAACATATACACGGAGGGTGAAACATTCCCTGGTTTTCTATATATATATATATATATATATATATATATATATATATATATATATATAAAGAATACCTAAATATACTTCCTGAAATTAAACCGTGTAAATGAATAAATGGACAAAGTAACCCAGTTAAGTGGATAAGGTAATCTAACTAAGTGCATAAAATACATAATACAAATATTTGTCAGTGTATGTCAGTCCAGGTATTTATCACCCTGTAGCTGTGTTAAGATTAGAAAAACCGAGATATGTGGTGGTGTTACCTAAACTTTACTTTGTTTGTGTTACAAGAAATTGACGTCTGAAATGAAACTCCCATAATTGTAGGTTTAGTCCACTTGCCACATCCTTAATGTTGTCAAACATATACACGGAGGGTGAAACATTCCCTGGTTTTCATTACCCTGTTAACCAAATATATATATATATATATATATATATATATATATATATATATATATATATCGGTAACAAGTGTCAAAATTTCCAATCCTCCACTCTGTGTTCACCAGTGCTCAATGGATGAAAAAGTGTTCCTTCACTAAGATGAAGGTTGGCCTCTTACCAGACATGGTGGATACCTATTACATAGGTCAAATTCGCTTGTGAGGAACTGATCACAGGTGTGGAGATTTCAAATGGTGTGTCTTCATATGTTTGCAGAAATAACCTCCATACATCCAGATAACATATGCAAAAAAAGAAATCTCATAGTGTAAATCAGCAAAACTCTTTAATAGTAAAAAGATAAAGATTACACTCACATTGAGGTTGAACATTTAAGCATGAATGATATCACTAGCAGCGGTATCACCCTTCAAGCTAGTTCAGATGGCATTGCACATACTCTGCGATCCAGGTTTACTGAAGGCAGCTCATGGAAAAAGACACTGAACTTCTTAAAAACTGCCATCAACAACTGCCACTTTGTGCAGTAACATATCAACCAATCAGAAAGGCAAGGGGCTTAATGCGCCATAACCTTTCTGGTTTATATTTCTGACTTTAAGGGTCAGTTCACACCATAGAAACACAGTCCGGATGCGTTCTGGATGCTTTTCTGCATGCACGTTTTTGGTGCGGTCCAGTGCGTTTTTGATGTGTTTTTAGCGCGTTTTTGGTGCAGTCCAGTGCATTTCCCCCCCCTTTTTGTCTTAGCCTAAAATAAGGACATGTGAGTTCCAGTGGTTTTTTGGTGCATTTTTGGTGCATTTAGGTGCATTCCAGTGCATTTTTGGTGCATTTTTAATGCGTTTTACCATGTTCCAGTACAGTTCATTGCAGAAAAAATGCAACATGTTCTTTTTTTCCTGGATCTGGAACACACTGCACTGGTGTGAACTATGCCATAGAAAACTATATAACTTGATTTACATGCATTTTTGATGCATAAAAAACGCACTGGACCGCACGTGGTGTGAACTGGTCCTTATGCAAACAAGAAAAGAGTTCACCTCTTAAAGTGGAGTTCCACCCAAAAGTGGAACTTCCGCTTTAAGCGAAGGGGACCCCCTGACATGCCACGATTGGCATGTCATTTTTTTTGGGAGGGGCAGCAGGGATCCTGTTCTGACAGGGTCCCAGCTGCACTTCCTCCTCTGGCTCCACAGCACAGGAAGGAAGTTCACCTTCCCCCCTCCCTCTCGATGATCTTCTGGGACAAGTCACAGGTCCCAGAAGATACATCGGCCATTCACAAAGCATGGTGCGGCTCGCGAATGCGCAGTGCGCGCCCAGCTTTGAAACCAAAGCCGGGCACCCACACTTGCGATGCCGGCGCCGCACAAAGGAGGGGGAGAAGACGGAGGCAGCGGGTGGCCGCATCGCTGGATCCTGGGACAGGCGAGTGTCTGATTCCTAAAAGTCAGCAGCTACACTTTTTGTAGCTGCTGACTTTTAATAGGGTGGAACTCCGCTTTAAAAAAAGATAAAATATTTAAAGCCAAATTTAGTTGTCGGATAATTACAAAAAGACAGCTAAATTCTGATTGGTTGCTATATTTAGCATTAATAGCTTCCTTTCCATCTATTTTGTCGAAATCCCCATCACATGTTCTTACAGAGAATGTCAGACACAGATTATAACCTGCCATTTTTATTAGAGGCTCAATGTCAATGACTCAATTATTCTAAATCATAATTAATTGATACACTAATATGTGAAAGGGGTTAACATGACATTGAGGGGGTTAAAGATGGTATAAAGCTTGCACCATCCTGAGCTTGTGTTGTGACATTATAGAACACTGTGCAGTAATTAACGGTCTGCCCCGCTCAAAGTTGATATTTCCATTTTTAGTGGTCATTGGTAGATTTAGTCACTCGGTTTATTTTATCAGTTGGAGACTTTACTGATGAGATTTCCTCATAATAGTTTATACTTCCAAAAGACCATGGGTTTCATTCTCACTAAATTTCAAAATTATTTGTTGGGAAGATGTATGACCGTATCTCTTGGCTATGGAAATGTCAGTTATTTCCATTTCTAGTGGAAATATCTCCTAACAAGAATTCCTGAGAGGTGTAGTACATATAAACCAATTTATCAGCAAATACACAAAACTGATTCATTTTGGATGGAATTGGTCGGTAAAGAGACCCACTAAGGATTGAAAAATGTTAACTGGCACTACTGATTTGTAAAACTTGCACAGCCCTCTACCAGGACATTCTAGAGCACTTCATGCTTCCCTCTGCTGACCAGTTTTATGGAGATGCTGAATTCATTTCCCAGCAGAACCCGGCACTGCCCACACTGCCAAAAGTACCAGTACCTGGTTTAATGATCATGGTATCACTGTGCTTGATTGGCCAGCAAACCCGCCTGACCTAAACCCCATAGAGAATCTGTGGGGTATTGTCAAGCGGAAGACGAGAGACACCAGACCCAACAATGCAGAAGAGCTGAAGGCCGCTATCAAAGCACCCTGGGCTTCCATAACACCTCAGCAGTGCCACAGGCTGATCGCCTCCATGCCACGTCACATTATTTTCATGCAAAAGGAGCCCCAACCAAGTATTGAGTGCACACTATACTGTACATGGACATACTTTTCCCTAAGCCAACATTTCTGTATTAAAAATCCTTTTTTTATTGGTCTTATATAATATTCTAATTTTCTGAGTTACTGAGTTTTGGGTTTTCACTAGCTGTAAGCCATAATCATCAAGATTAAAGCAAAGAAATTCTTGAAATATATCACCGTGTGCAATTAATCTATATGAATTATATGGTTTTCGCTTTTTTAAATAAATTACTGAAGTAAATTAACTTTTTTCTGATATTCTAATTTTTTTGAGATGCACCTGTATATACAGTATAAATATATATATATTAAATAAACCGTTCTAATTTTAGTTTAGTTAAAATAAAGCAAAGGATGGAAAGTATGTTCTGCTTTATGAACATATTAGTGAACTATTTAGTGAAAAAAAATCTCTGAATGGCTCCTTCTTTTTTTTTGGGGGGGGGGGGGCAATGGTGTCACATAAACTGTGATTGTTTTTTCACCCATAGGTTCCTGTGGCATTAAAAGCAGGACTTCTATAGCATTTTGCATGTTGACCTGTAGCAAGAAGCTCTTACGCTTTTGGAAAAAGGTTCTGACAAATAAAAAAAGTTCAACTCAATTATAATGATAAATCCTTCAAAATCATTTAAAGGACAACTATTTTTTTTTTCAAATTAATATGAAGAAAATAGTTGTTAAACAAAACATTTGTTAATTTAAAGCCCAACTCCAGGCTTTTATTAGCATGCCCTGGGTGGTGTAAAATCTGATAAATACAATGCAGCTAAACCTACAATATTCACCTCCCTCCTGTCTGGCACTATCTCCAGCAATAATTCAATTCTGCCACCAGATGACCTCAGTCTACCAGGTTGAAAGACTATGGTCATCTTAATGAGGGGATACTGTGAGGTTGATCTACTAAAGGACAATCAATTGTGCACTTTCCAAAGTGCAATTGCACTCTGTAAGAGCATTTGCTTCAGATCTTAGTAAATGAGCAGCAGCACTGCTGACTTCCATCATCCAATCATATCCAAGCAAAATGCTGTTTTTTTTTTTTATTTTTTTTTTTTTATTTTATTTTATTTTTATTTTCCTTGCATGTGGTTGGGTACTCTTTGCAAATTGAAGCTTTACCTAATTTACTAAGCTCTGGAGCAACTGCACTTGCAGGGTGCAACTGCACTTTGCAAAATGCACAGTCTATTTGCCTTTAGTAAATCAACCCCTGTGAGTGCAGGTTATCATGGACCCAAGCACCCTGCACGCAACTTGTAATGATCCAACGAGTGACACTGACTGATCACAACAGGGAGAAGATCTGAAGGGGAAGAGAATACAAAGGGTCATTTGGCTGATCTGAAGATATCTACAAAATGTAAGCATTGAAAAGAAAAAAGTTGGACCATAAAGTAAACCTGTCGCTAATCATTACTGGGGGAAACTCAAGCTTAGCATATGATAAAGAAAATATGTTTTGTTTCAAATGCCACTTTATACATTTGCATACCTGTTTAGACCCAGTCTGTCTGAACAGTATGTTTACCTGCTGACTTGGCACCATCCACCAGCAGCTTACCTCTTATGGGGGAATGCAGAGAAAACACTGAAACACCATTTTGTCCTGGACTCCATTTTAAGATGCTCCTTCTTCACTCTCTCTCTCAGTGTCCCCCCCTCCATTTCACATTCCACAGTTTGCATGTACAGGGAAAATCTAATATCTAGATTCAATTACTGTATTTCACGTATTAGCCATTAAAAGCATTCACTTTCGTTTCTCTTTAATCTCAACCCCACAGCTCTAGGCGTGTTGGAATGCAGATTTCCTCCTTGCCCTGAGGAGGAGTTTTGTCAATTGTCATAATTGCTAACCTATAGCCTTATATAATTAAGAATATCATTAACTTTGTATAATTGCTAACCTATAGTGTTATGTGTTTTAGAATATCATTAACTTTGTAACGCCTGTCACAATGATGTATAAATGCTTGACTCAAAGAAATACAGCTCAGAATAATTTTGGCATACAACCTGTCTGTGTGTCTACTCCTTACGCTAAGGTTATTCTCACTGGATCCTTTAAAAGATATTCTGGGTCGGTCCAAGCCAGTCAGGACACCAGGCCTCACTGACACCCCAACACCTCTACAATAAGACACAGACGTTTATTGTTTTAATTCAACGAATTGCAGTACAGAAGATCTTTTTACAGTCCCTTGACGTGTAAGAAGACAATGAACTTCCTGAGCTCTGCCTCTGTAAATTAGTGTTTCTCAGCCCTGTCCTCAAGTACCCCCAACAGGCCATGTTTTGGGAATTTTTCTTAGATAAAATAGCTGTTCAAAATACCAAACCATTGACTCTGATTTAAAGCACATGTGCAAGATAAAGGAAGACCAGAAAACATGGCCTGTTGGGGGTACTTGAGGACAGGGTTGGGAACCACTGCTGTAAATAACTAACAAAGGCTGAGGGAACATAGAAGAAGTCAGGAGAGTCCACAGTGTTTCTCAATTCCAGTCCTCAAGACGCACCAACAGGTCATGTTTCCAGGATTTCCCTTAGATGAAGCGGCTGTGTTAATTACTAAGGCAGTGAAACTGATCAAATCACCTGTGCAAAATAATGGAGAGCCTGAAAACATGACCTGTTGGTGCTAGGGTTGCCACATCATCCCTTTAATCCAGGACACATATTAATTACACAGGTTCTCAGGCTGATTAAGGTGGTAATTAAACTCACTTGATGCCTTACCTGCATTAAATTGGCCACAGAACCTGTGTAATTCATATGTGTCCTGGATTAAAGGGATGATGCGGCAACCCTATTGAGCACTGGGATTAAGAAACACTGAGCTCGGAGGGCTACGCTATCTAGCATGCTAGTAACACAGAGGAGAAGACAGAGGAAGACATCAAAATCACATTGGTAAAGAGGCTGTAGTGCCCCAAAATAGCCACTAGATGCCAGCATACTACAGAAAAAGGATAGCCTTGTGCAGTTCACTACAAGACATAATAATTACATACAAGTAGGGCAGAGCAAAGCACACAAACACTGATTGCCTTCTGTGAAGCTGCATGTGAAAATTGTTAGAGCCATGGATATGGGCATCTGGGATTACATCTCCTATAAAGGATGAACCCCTGTAATATTTAGGGTTTGTGTAAAATCAGCATGTTAAATACTTATTCATGCATTGAGGGAGGTGGGGCTAGGCCAACCCATAAAAAACAATGAATATCGATGCACAAAGAAATACATAAAGAAATCGATTCTGCACTTTTTTTTAATACAAAGTATACTGTATGTATGTGTATTGCTTTTTAAATGCAGATGAGCACGATAGATCAGCATTGGGGAGCAATTCACTTTGCATTAAAATGCACATCTAAAGTGCGGCACCATGTCTGGTGGTGTGCATTACATTTTGCAAAGTGCGCAAGTCCTTGAAATATGAAAAGTAAAAGAAAAGCACAACTGGAAGTCGGTTAGAATGTCTTGGACCGAGTTTGGCCACAAGGTGGCACCGTGTTTGAGCTTTAACCACTTCAGCCCCGAAAGGATTTACCTCTTTCCTGACCAGGCCATTTCTTTGCGGTTCGGCGCTGCGTCGCTTTAACTGACAATTGCGCGGTCGTGCGACATTGCACCCAAACTAAATTGATGTCGCTTTTTCTCACAAATAGAGCTTTCTTGTGATGGTATTTGATCACCTCTGCTTTTTTTTTTTTGCGCTATAAAAAAAAACAATATTTTTTACTTTTTGGTATAATACATATCTCCAAAACAAATGTAAAAAAAAATATATTTTTTACTTTTTGGTACAATACATATCCCCAAAACAAATGTAAAAAAAAAACAAATTTCTTCCCCAGTTTAGGCCAATATGTATTCTTGTACATATTTTTGGTAAAAAAAAAATCGCATTAAGCATATATTGATTGGTTTGCGCAAAAGTCATAGCGCCTACAAAATAGGGGAAAGATTTATGGCATTTTTATTATTTTATTTTTTTTACTAGTAATGGCGGCAATCAGCGATTTTTATCGGGACTGCGACATTGCGGAGGACAGATCGGACACTTTTGACACTTTTTTAGGACCAATGACATTTATAAAGTGATCAGTGCTATAAAAATGCACTGATTACTGTATAACTGACACTGGCAGGGAAGGGGTTAACACTAGTGGTGATCAAAGGGTTAAGTGTTCCCTAGGGATGTGTTTTTTTAACTGTATGGGGGCTGGGCTGACTGGGAGAACAGAGAAATCACTGTTCCTGATCACTAGGAACAGACGAACACTCTGAACTCAATTGTCAGAACAGGGATCCGCCTTGTTTACACTGGCCGATCCCCGTTCTGGGAGCGATCGCGGGTGGCCGGCACATTGCGGCTGCCGGCCACACACCGGCTTCAGGGCCGTGCCGCGCGCGCGTGCACGTGCCTGCTATAGCTATTACATGGAGAGCCATACTGGTGCAGCGATTCGCGTAATAGAGCCGCCTTGCCGCAGTGTAACTGCGGCGGGCGGCCAGGAAGTGGTTAAAGTAGAACTAAGAAATACTCAGAAAGTGAAGAGTTGCCAAATTTTTGAGAACATTTAAAAGCATTAATTGTAGAAACATAGAACATAGAAAAGGGATGGCAGAAAAAAGACTGAGTAGTCCATCGAGTCTGCACCTTTTTATTTATTTATTTATTTATTTATTTTTTTTATTTTTTTTTTTTTTATATATATATATATATATTTTTTTTTATTACATTAACCTTGTTGTCTGACTATAGATTTATGTTTATCCCAATTGTGCCTAAGCAATGCCCTAAAAGAATTCACTGGTACATTAGATATTATCGGCATTAGAGCGTTTTTACAGCTGAAAAAGCCTCTCAAAACCCACTAGTCTTGGGGTTTTTTTACAGCTCAAAAATGCTTTGTTTGTGCAATTCATTTAATTCCAAATTTAATTTTTCCCAAATTTTGCAAAATTCAGCAATTCGGATGAATTCCGAACTCTGAATTTCTGTGTTTGCCCGAATTTTCGTTTTACCGATTCGAAAATTCGGAAATTGGTGGTAATTTGGAAATTCGCGGCAATTGCGGTAATTCTGAAATTTGCTGTAATTTGGCAATTGCGGTAATTGTGGTAATTCAGAAATTCGGCAATCGGGACAGCCAAAAATCGAAAATTCGAAAATTCGGAAATCCGAAAATAACAAAGAACATTTGAAATAATAAGTAACTAATAAATAACTATTAAATTATAGGTATTGGAATTTCCTTGAAAATATGGCTGTGAGTGATAAATTTCATATTTAAGTTCACTGACAGCCAAATTTTCAAGGAAATTCCAATACCTATAATTTAATAGTTATTTATTATTATTTCAAATGTTCTTTCTTATTTCAGAATTTTGAAAATTCGGAAATAAGAAAGAACATTTGAAATAATAAGTTATTATTTCAAATGTTCTTTCTTATTTCCCAAAAAAAAAAAAAAAATCCAAAAATGTCCTGTGTGCATGAGGCCTTAACCACTTCCTTACTGGGCACTTAAACCCCCCTCCTGCCCAGACCAATTTTAGGCTTTCAACGATGTTGCATTTTGAATGAGAATTGCGTGGTCGTGCGACGTTGTACCCAAACATTATCATTTTTTTCCCACAAATAGAGCTTTCTTTTGGTAGTATTTGATCATCTCTGTGGTTTTTATTTTTTGCGCTATAAACAAACAGAGAGTAACTATTTTGAAAAAAGAACAACATGTTTTACTTTTTTGCTATAATAAATAAATAAATATACAAAAAAAATATTAAAAAGAAAATTATTCATCAGTTTTGGCCAATATATATTCTTCTACATATTTTTGGTAAAAAAAAACGCAATTGGCGTATTTTGATTGGTTTGCGCAAAAGTAATCGTGTCTAGAAACTATGGGAAATGATTTATGGCGTTTTTACAATTTTTTTTTTTTTTACTAGTAATGGCGGCGATCTGCGATTTTTATTGGAACTGTGATATTGCAGCGGACACGTCGGACATTTTTGACACATTTTTGGGACCAATGACATTTATACAGCGATCAGAAATGTAAATGTCCACTGATTACTGTATAAATGTCATTGGCAGTGAAGGGGTTAACTGTATTCCCTGGGTGTGTTCTAACTGTGGGGGGGGGCGGGGCTGGTTTGGACATAACAGATCTCACCGATCCCAGTGACAGGTACCATTACCATTCACAGAACGGAGAACCGCCTAGTTTACATTGGCAGTTCCCCATTCTGCAGCTGCTATAGGGACTCGACGTCTGCCCGACCCGCGGGCATGCCCACGCAGCGTGCGGAAGCTGCGAGAGCACGCCGCCACAGGCTGCGAGAGTGCGCGGGGACGTCCGCCAGGCATTTCAGAGCCGTGCGGTAGCCGTCTTTCGGCTATAGCGCGGATCTGAACTGGTTAATGTTGTTCCTACATGTGCACCAGTCAAGGGTCATTGGTAAGCACAATACTCCACTTGCTTTAAATCCTATGACTAGTAATGCAGGGGAAAACTCTTTCAACAAAAACATTTTGATTTGCCCATGTTCTGCCTTCGAATATTGTCAGTCAACTAAGCATTCAGTATTTGAAGGCAACATTTAGTGGTTTATATCTGCCCTACTTGGGGATGCCTCCCTTTTCGTCTCCGCTTTTCTTCCATTCTGTTTGGCCTTCTTTCTGGTGGAGATGTGTTTACCAACCTGAATGCCATTTTAATGAAGAAATAGGGCCAAAGCTGTTTTGGCCCTGTATTTCTTGTGGGCAATTAGTCCTGCACTCCTGTGAACCACACGTCACTGAGCTGGTCCAGACTCTGGAGGGATCCAGACTTTGCGTTAAAAAAAAAAGTCCCACCACATAAATGTTCCATGATGATCCTTCCCTGCCAACGCCCTTGCATATCAGGCAGAGAAGGATCAACGCCCTTGCTGACATCATTGATCAAAAAAAGTAGTCATCATGACCACATGTAATTGATGATGTCAGCCAGCATCCCGGCCCCATTTCTTTACATTCAACTACCAACTGCGGAAATGTGATTTGCAGCGAGAGTATTGGCAGGAGCAGATTTTGTCATTGGTTGTTCTGTTGTGAATTTGATGATGAATCGTCATTCGCTAGGCAAAGTGATTAAAGTTAGAGCTACATAATGGAACATTTTTTGGGCATTTTTTAATAAAGGACTTTTTCAAATGTGTCTGTGTTTTTTATTTACAATTTTTTTTTAATGAGTAACCAGAGTTACTGTACACCCTTTGCTCATTCATGTAGGGAGAGCAGATATCTGGGGTCCCCCTATTATAAAGGAAGCGTCCAGATTCCATAAAGTCCCCCCCCCTCTGCAGTGCCCACATCGACCAGGCCAGGGAGAAGCCCTTTTCCCCATCAACATGAGTAGTGTTGAGCGACTGTAAAGTTCGGGTCTGTACCAAACTTTTGGGTGTCCGGGACCCGAACCCTGACTTTTCAAAAAAAGTCTGGGTTCGGGTCCGGGGTTCTGGTATTTTACTCCACGTGTTGAAGAGCTGCCAAGGGCAGCCAATCAACAAGTGTTTCACTGGTTTTCCCTAGAAGTCATCACAGCCATGCCTACTAATGGCATGGCTGTGATTGACCAGTGCACCATGTGACCCAGCCTCTATATGGGGCTGGAGTCACCGTGCTGCATGTCATATGCTCTCAGGATAGTTTAGGGAGAGGATGCTGCTGGCTCTGTTAGGGACAGATTGCAGAACATCTCATCCTGCATTACTGAGGACTAGGGAGAGATACTAGTACTGCTGCTTTGAGGGAGGGAGAGATATTAGTGCTGGTGCTTTGAGAGACAGATTTCACACCTCATCCTGCTGCACAGAACGATCTGATTGTGGACTAGGTAGAGTCTGTTCTTTAAGGGAAAGATTATTCTTCTAAAATCATCTCCAAGTTGTACAGGGAAAGGTTGCAGCTGTTGCTTTAAGGGAAAGATTAGTGTTCTAAAATCATCATCAAAGTGTGTGTGAAAACCCCTATATCAGCCACAGGGAAGCCATATTAGTGTTCTAAAATCATCTTCAAACTGTGTGAAAAAAGTATAAATAAGCCGGGAGAACCCATATCACTGTTCTACAATCATCTGGAAACTGTGTGTTAAACTTTAACTAAAAACGGGAGAACCCATATCACTGTTCTACAATCATCTTTAAACTGTGTGTTAAACTTAAACTAAAACCGGGAGAAGCCATATCCCTGTTCTAAAATCATCTAAAAACTGTGTGTGAAACTATAGCAGAGAGAAGAACAGGGATATGGGTTTGCTCTGCTATAGTTTCACACACAATTTTTAGATGATTTTAGAAAAGTGATATGGGTTCTCTCTGCTATAGTTTCACACACAGTTTTTAGATGATTTTAGAACAGTGATATGGGTTTGCCCAGTTTTAGTTAAAGTTTAACACACAGTTTCCAGATGATTGTAGAACAGTAGTATGGGTTCTCCCGGTTTTAGTTAAAGTTTAACACACAGTTTCCAGATAATTGTAGAACAGTAGTATGGGTTCTCCCGGTTTTAGTTAAAGTTTAACACACAGTTTCCAGATGATTGTAGAACAGTGATATGGGTTCTCCCGGTTTTAGTTAAAGTTTAACACACAGTTTCCAGATGATTGTAGAACAGATATGGGTTCTCCTGGCTTATTTATACTTTTTTCCACACAGTTTGAAGATGATTTTAGAACAGTGATATGGCTTCTACTGTTAATTAATACTTTTCAGACACAGTTTGAAGATGGTCCACATCCACCTCCATTTTTGATTTTTTTTTTAAAATGCTTTTAGTTATTTCCCTGTCCTCATTTCTTTGTAGGGCACTTGTCC
>BLSH010171389.1:6015-47991 GCA_018402905.1 Glandirana rugosa
TCTTCTGTCACGTAACTTACTGTTCGGGATGGGGCCTTTATTCGGGCTGACACAAAAACCAACGGTTTTAATTATATTCTGGGCCCTGGAAATTCGTTAGTCGGTCTGGAACCTAAACCCGGAGGGAAACAGGGGGTCACACACCTCCCTGAAATCACCGAGGAGCTCGCAGGTATTATGACCACCTAGAGACCGTCGTATGTGAACGTTTTAAAAGGAAGATACATAAAAGGTACTACACCAGGGTCCAGACGATAAGACAACATGTCTACCTATGGATAGGTTCTATTAGAAAATGGGGATTTCTTCTTCAGATATAACACGAATAACGTTTTCCATCTCAATGTGTGAGACAGAAAATAATACCCAACGCATTTTGCAATAAGCACAATATAGACTTCTTCTTTAGGGGTAAAAGATTATCTTGGATAGGTATCCATCTGTACAACAGAATAGCAGACCTGGGACCACATCATGGAAAATACATAGAAGGAAAATTTTGCAAGTGTATGCTGCCAGAGATCCACCAGTATTATGGACGCTCGAGGAGCCACTAAAGTCCCTCCACACACTGGGGGACAAAGGGAGGCCCAAATCCAAGGTCTGGCTGATTGCTTAAAGGTCCCGGGTCTTATATTAATTTTGGCAACCAAAAACACAGTCGGGCTTATTTCCGGGGTAGGGCTTGTCATTCAATGCACTGTCTTCTCTCCCCTTCTCCCTCCCTGCCTGTCAGAAATCCCCAGTGTGAGCAAAATAAAAATGCATGTAAAATCCTGTAATGCACTCTATTACTGTAGTATATAATGTACAATGTGTGTGTTTCTGTAATATAATTGTGCCAAATACCGTCGGAACAGAGCTGCTTGGAGCTCACCTGATCTCCAGCTTCCCTCATCCTCTTCTTCTGGCTGTCAGATCTCGCCCCCCCTCCCAAGTGCTCGGAGCAGGGAAGAGAGCACACCGGCATGTGAAGAAAAAAAAATCTGTAGCATTTCAGTGATTCAATTCACCTAATTTTATGTGCTGAGAAAAATGATTGCAGAGGCTCTACAATGAGACAACCTTCGATGACCCGCCGGAGCTCTAAAGGGGGTGAAATACCCCACTGACAGCCAGGAGAATAGGAGGAGAGAAGCGGGAAATCAGCTGAGCGCTGGGTGGTGCTATAAGAAGGTAATTGACACAATTGGATTACAGAAAACACACACATTTTACATTATATATTACAGTAATAGAGGATTCTAGGATTTTACATGAATTTTAAACTAGGGCTTATTTTCGGGGAAGGCTTATATTGCAGCCCTCCCCGAAAATCACAGTAGGTCTCATTTGCACAGTAGGTTTAATTTTTGGGGCAACACGGTAGGGGAAAATTATATTGCTTCCTAAAATTCTTTGTGTCCTCTGGCACTTCCCGGTATATAGGGATGGGCTTCATCTTCAGAATGAACGTATGTTCGTTCCGAACATCACCCGTTCGCTGGTACGGGTATTCCTGAACATTATGGGGAGTTTGCGGCAAATTTGCGTGCCCCATAATGTTTTAACATTTCGGCGGAATGCCACACGCTGTTTGACCAAATCATGCACATGACTTGCATGCTTTGGCCAATCAGCAGGCGGCCTGCTGTGAGAGCTTTGATTGGCTAAAGGTATCCTGCCTTTAGCCAATCACTGCACAGCAGTCTCAATCCACGCCCCACACTACATAAACAGCGGCTCTATGATAGTGTGTCGGCGGCAGTGTTAGAGAGTGTAGGTTCCTGAAGACAGGCAGTTTAAATAGATAGATTTTTAAATGTTAAAAAAAAAAAAAAAAAATAGATAGATAGATAGCTAGCTAGACGCCGCGTATTAAGTGTCCACTATATATCTGTCCATATGGTATATAGTACACTTGACATGGTGTATTAAAATATATACAGTTTTTAACCCTTTACCCCCTTAACCCCCAGAGCCCTTTTTTACATTGTTGTTTACAAGTTAATATCATTTTTTTTATAGAAATATACTTAGAACCCCCAAACATTATTTTTTTCGAACACCCTAGAGAATAAAATGGCAATCATCGCAATACTTTTTATCACGCAGTATTTGCGCAGCGGTCTTTCAAGCGCTTTTTTTGGGGAAAAAAAATCACTTTTTTGAGTTAAAAAATTAGACAACGGGGGCGTGGCCTGCAGCGGAGCGTGATGGCTGACTAGACCCAGAGCTCCGCTCCCATACTCGGATCACAGCGACATTCAGTGACCTTGGGACCCGAGAAAGTTACCCCACAGCCAGGATTTAGCGAGCAGACCGTCCAGGGCATGTCCGGCAACCGTTACATCCCTCCTGCGCCACGACGTCTAACGGATTACTACCGTCCCGCCAACATGAACAAGGCCAAAGATGGCGCCGGTTCAGCGAACGTTCGTGGCAGCGCCGGCTCAGCGAACGGTCTGAACACTCCGACCTACTCCACAGAGGGCGCCGGCTCATCGAACGATCGAGGTGCGATACCCCGCTACAAAGACGGTGCAGTAAGGCCTGATGCGCCTGTGAGGGAAGAAGAGACTGTATACGCCATCGGAGATACTATGGTCACCCTCCCTGCTCCAGAGGCCCCAGTGGCTATTCAACCATCTGACAGAGGTAAGAGGCTGGCATCCTCCCCTGCTCTATCACCTAGCAAGGAGCCGCAACTCAAAAAACAGTTTTGGGCTTGCTCTGACACAGAACTCCCCAACACAGAGTGCAACACGGCACTGGCAGCTATCCCTGCCGCAGAGAGCACAGTATCAGAGGCCTCACTGAAAGCCATGCTACTAACATTACAGAGGGACCTGCACAGGGAATTACATGTCTCCCTGTCACAGATCCATGACAGGGTAGACTGCCTGGAAGATAGAACCGCTGACTTGGAGGGACATATGCAGGATCAAGTTAAAGCACACAATGAGCTGGTGGATGCTCATGATCACCACAAGGCAGAGATACACAGAATTAATATGAAATTAGCCGACCTGGAAGACCGCTCGCGGCGACAAAATATAAAAATCACAGGGGTTCCGGAGACGGTTAAGACGAATGACATCATTACCTATCTACAAAAGCTCTTCTCCAAACTGCTACCCCGCTTAAACAATCGCGACTTCCTGATCGACCGGGCACACAGGATTGCTAAGCCCGCTCATCTCGCTGCTGACATCCCAAGGGACATTCTAGCAAAGATGCATTACTTCCCAGTTAAGGAACAAATCCTGCACGCCGCCAAGAAAGCTGGGCCGCTACCCTCCCCTTACACTGATATCTTGTTCTTTAACGACCTCTCAAAAGCTACTATGGACCTCCGCAGATCCTTCATGCCAGTCACCTCCATTCTGCAAGACAAAAAGATTACCTATAAGTGGGGTTTCCCGACCAAACTGCTGGTCACCTATCAGCAGCAAGTCATACCCATTCTGACTCCTAAGGATGGCTATAAAAAGCTTACCAATTGGGGGCTCCTGCCTCTTCCTCCCAACGCACCGGAACAGACGAGAAACCGACTGACCCACCCGCTCCCTGGAAGCCCGGACGCCGACAAGGATTGACCCCAGCAAATACTACAACCAAGGGTCCCACGCGCATACAGGATCCAGTATGAGCGCATTCACTCCTGTTTACCACTTCCCCAGGTTAAAGTGTGCAGTGCACACCAACTCTATTTCTTTACTTCTCCTCTCTCCCTCAACTGCTTGTTACATTTAAGTTGTTGTTACCGTATTTACCAATTGCCACATTGAGAAAGTTTTGGTAGGAAAAGTATAAGCACCCTACTTATACATAGCGTGATACAGTGTCTATCCTTGCACTTATATGTATACTATTGACTCGGATTGGGTTCCTTTGTGTGAGGGGGGCCCTTGCTCACCACACATAGTCTCGCTCCTGTCGCTACAGCCCTCTGCAACATCATTACAACATGTCCTTCACTATTACTTCTCTCAACGTTAAGGGTCTGAATTCTCCCTATAAGAGAAACCTACTATGGAAAGAAGCCCTAATACAATGGGCAGATGTGCTCTGTATTCAGGAGACACATTTCGCCAAAGACAAGGCCCCAAAATGCACACATAAGAAATACCCCCACTGCTTCGTAGCTAATGCCCCTAAATAATGCAGTGGCGTTATGATAGCAATCTAGTAATAGCAGTCTCCTTTACACTACACCACTGCGAAGCTGACGCTGAGGGCAGATACTTGATTCTATCCGCGACCATCGAAAATCAGCGCCTCACCTTAGTTAACCTATATGCACCCAACTCAGCGCAGAGGAAATTCTACGCGAAGCTGATGACCAAATTGACCCCATTCAGATCCGACCCGATACTATTATGCAGAGATGTCAACAGCATTGTTGACCCCTCCCTTGACACAACCAACCCAAATAATAGGAGACCCACCTGTCCTCCCTTCTCCAAAGAGAAGATCTGTTCGACCCATAGAGGTGCCTACACGACGTGGAGGGAGACTACACGTTCTATTCCCACCCCACAACTCATACTCTCAGATCGATCTGTTTCTCACAGACAAATACCTCCTTCAATTAGTATCCGAAGCACACATCGGAGTGATCTCCTGGTCAGATCACGCGCCGATATCGATCAAACTGTCCACAAACAACCATCCCCTGAAACATACTTTATGGAGGCTTAACTCATCCCTCCTTACGACACCGGGGTTCACCGACAGAATTCGATCCGAGATTGAGTCCTATTTTGCACATGACCCATCCGTTGTATGGAATGCGCACAAGACGGTCCTAAGAGGTCTGTTCATTAATCTTGGGTCCCAAGCTAAGAAAGCCCAGAGGGCCACGACAGAACAACTACTGAAACAAATAAGGGATCTCGAGACCCACAACAAACAGTCCCCATCCCCAATGCTGGCAGCAGAACTTACAAACATAAGGTACCAACTCAGTGAACACCTCCACAAAAAATTTGATTTCTATATTAAGCGGCTCAAACTCCTATTTTACGCCTCTGCAAACAAGTCGGGAGCATTTATGGCCAAACAGTTGAAAAGGCAACTCTCTAACCAAAAGATCCAATATCTCACCAATTCCCAGGATAAAAAAACTAAGCAACCCCTAGATATAGCAAACGAGTTCAGTGCCTTTTACGCCCAGTTGTATAACCTCAAAAACGGTGCTAATACGCCCCATCCCAACATAGAGGACATTGACGCATTCCTATCTTCCATTCAGCTTCCGTCCATCACCCAAACACAAATAGAACACCTATCGCAACCATTTTCCAATGCAGAAATAATCACAGCCATTAAACAAATGCCCCTTCACAAAGCCCCAGGCTCTGAAGGATTCACAAATGTTACAAGCAATTCTCACTTCAACTCACCCCACACCTCTGTGCAGCCTTCAACCATCATGTTTCCACAGGCAAAATGCCCAAGGAATCCTTGGAAGCACTAGTCGTTACTCTACCTAAAATGGGTAAGCCCCCGGACAACCCTACTAATTACCGCCCAATTTCACTTCTCAACACGGACACAAAACTCTATGCCAAATTACTAGCCCAACGATTATCCACCATCATCCCCCAGCTAATACACCCAGACCAGGTGGGATTTGTTCCCCGAAGGCAAACAAGTGACGGCACCAGACGCCTCATTGACCTGATACAGTGGGTAGAGAGCTCCCGAACGCCTTTTCTGTTCCTCTCTCTGGATGCAGAGAAGGCGTTCAATAGAGTTCACTGGACATATATGGCAAAAGTGCTCCAGAAATTCGGCCTGACAGGTCCATTCCTAACAGCGATATTGAACTTATACTCCTCCCCATCCGCAAGAGTGTGGACAGCAGGGATTAAATCAGACTCATTTGACATCTCCAATGGTACAAGACAAGGGTGCCCCCTATCACCCTTGATCTTTTGCCATGGTGATGGAACCCCTTGCACAAACCATCAGAGACTCTCCCTCGGCATCAGGGTAGGCAGTGTAGAGCACAAAATAGGGCTATATGCTGATGACGTCATCATCACCCTATCAGACCCCATATCATCCCTGGCAGCTACCCAAAAAATAATAGACCAGTTTAGTGCCGTCTCCCTCTATAAGATAAATACCAGCAAATCCATTATGCTAGACTTAGGCATTGACCCGGCAAGCAAACGCATTATCTCTGACAACTCACCCTTTCAATGGTCTGCCAACTCCTCACTTCCATACCTGGGCATTCCCTTGACCTTCCCAAGCAGCTCTATGTGAAAAGTAAGTTACGAAAATCTCCTGGGGAAACTTGTGCGCATCTCCAAAGATCTGGGCTCTCTCCCTGCCTCATGGGCTGGCAGAGTGGTTCAGTCGAAAATGTATTTGCTTCCTCACATATTATTTATGTTCCGTGCTATGCCCCTTCCCCTTCTACCCTCCCAATTACACCAACTTCAGAGGATACTGACTACATTCATCTGGCAACATAAAAAACCCAGATACAAAAATGACATTCTTCTAACTCCTGCTAAGAAAGGTGGTATGGGAGCTCCAAACATCCAGGCGTACTACCGGGCAGTAATCCTTGACCACCTAAAACATTGGTGGGAGCCAGACCCCAATAACACATGGACTCAAATTGAAGCCACGATTACTCACGTGGACCTGAAACTCCTCATTTCCGCTATTATGCTCAACTATAAGCCACAGTATTACCACATGGGTACAATCACGGCCGCCTTGAGGGTCTGGACCACAGGTTCGCATCACGTGCAAGGTACCCCCAGGGTGCTACTTTCCAAAATACCCATTAAAGCATTGGAACTGTTCTCACCTGATCTGTCTCTTGAAAACTGGCAACAAAGAGGAATTCACACCCTTGACCAGATGTTTGATAACACTGAACTGCTATCATTCTCGCAGCTACAACAATCTTATGGAATACACAGTCATTCTTCCTATACCTCAGAATCCGGTTAATCCTATCCAAGCTCACATTCTCTGGGACAGACTCTACGCTAATTAACATCATACAATTCTACGAATCTACTAAAACAGGCACCAAGGGCATTTCACGGATACATAACCTTCTTACCTCCCCACCAACTGAACAGCCACACCCTTCTTATGCATTTTGGTGCACTCGTGTGGAAACCCCACCAACGATAGCTGGATGGAACAAAGCTCTTGCTCTCCCTCTCCGGTCTTCACACTGCATCTCCCACTGGGAATCACTACAAAAGCTGGCTCACAAATGGTACTACACACCGACTAGACTGGCCAAGATGTTCCCTTCCACATCCCCTCTATGCTGGAGGAATTGTAATGACAGGGGATCCCTGTGTCACATTTGGTGGGATTGCCGCTATATCAAACAATTCTGGCAAGAAGTAGCTACGCTTATCTCCTCCTTATGGAACCTCAATACCCACTTGTCCTCTTTAGATCTTCACCTTGGTATGTCAATTCCATCCTGGCCCAAACAAGTCAGGGTCTTAGCATCCCATATATTAATAGCCGCCCGCCTAGCAGTGGCAAAAAAATTTAAGTCTGCTGACGCACCAATGGTCTCAGATCTTATCGTTTTACTTAACTCACACTTTCAGCTTGAATTCGCATTCGCAAAAGCTAATTTGACCACAACGCAATTTATCCAGGACTGGGAGCCTTGGATTTCGGACAAAAGGAGCATATCACTGTAATTCTGGAAACCCATGGACACCACCCACCTGGATCCACGGGACCCCCGAAATGCCCTCCGTACAGGATTGTTAAACAGGACCGCTCACGCACGATGGACACTCTCTGACTGGCCTGAGTACCACACGTGTTCAATCGCTTTCCTACCAGCTTTCTCAATCTGTTTTGTTCTTTTTCTCTGGTCCTAACACAAGAGGTCATATTACCAATGTTGACATCTCCCAAGTTTGATAGGACCCCTAAAACTTAACTACATACATTTATTGGGGCCGTACGGGCACCCTTCATTGGGTAGAGAGATGGGCTTGTCGCCTGCACACCTCTAGGCACAGCATGATCCCGTTACGGGGTGCCTGGTGTGCAGGCGTTGAGGCTACAACATCTACGCCACTTCTGAATGCACTTCTATTTGTTTATGTTATTATGATACTTACTCTACTGTTAAGTGTGGGGCTACCACACCTCTAACTATCTAAGCTTACTATGTATTTTGTAGCTATGTGGAAAAAAATTTCAATAAAGACCTTTGAAAAAAAAAAAATGAGACAACAGTAAAGTTAGCCCAATTTTTTGTATATTGTAAAAGAGGATGTTACACTGAATAAATAGATACCATACATGACACGGTTGAGAATTGGGCACACTCGCGGAATGGCGACAAACTCCGGTACTTAAAAATCTCCATAGGCGACGCTTTAAAATTTTTTAATGGTTACCAGGTTAGAGGTGCAGAGGAGGTCCTTTGCTAGAATTACTGCTCACACTCTGGCGATTGCGTGATACCTCACATGTGTGGTTTGAACACCGTTTTCATATGTGGGCGTGACTTACATATGCATTTTCTTTGCTGCACTAGCTCGCGGGAACGGTAGCGCTTTCAATTTTTAAATTTTTTTTTTATATTATATTTTTCAACTTAACACTGTTCCTTTAAAAAAAAAATCTGATCACTTTTATTGCTATCACAAGGAATGTAAACATCCCTTGTGATAGTAATATATGGTGACAGGTACTCTTTATGGAAGGATGGGGGACCAGAAGCGTCAGATCGGAGCTCTGGTCTCCCGGTGGGATGGGAGGCTGGAGAAGAGCAGCGGATGGGGGCGGGAGGGGGGATGTCCCCTCCCGCTGCCTGGGATAATGACCGAGTGGCTCCTGAGCCGGATCGGCTGTTATCAATGGATAGCCGGCCACCTGCTCTAAAAAACGGTACCAGGGTATCGCTTGTAGCTGCAGTCTATACCCTAATACTTCCACCAAGCAGCCACCATTTATAAACAGCAATTCGCGTTAAGTGGTTACACTAATTTACAACAGCAGGGCCTGTTCCTGCGCCCAACAAAATTAACTGCAAGGGGTTACAGTGTCCTGGCTCCGACAACACCCAAGGCCCAAGTTTTCACCACCTGTTGGACTGGAGCATGTCATCACAATTTGTAACCACTTGACGCGAATCGTCGTTTATAAACGGTGGCGGCTTTAAGTGGAAATATCGGGGTATAGCCTGCAGGTACAGGCTATACCCTGGTATTGTTTTTTAAAGCAGATGGCCGGCTATCCAGTGATAATGGCCAACCTGGCAGGGAAGCCGCTCGGTCTTTATCCCAGGGAGCGGGAGAGGCTCACCCACCTCCCACCACCGTCTGCTGCTCTTCTCCGGTCTTCCGTCCCACCAGGAGACCGGAGCTCTGATCTGACACTTCTGGCCACTGTGTGGAGTCCCTGTGGAAGCTGGAATCGGCTTCAATTGGGACTCCTTTGTACATTTCCGGAAGCAACGTCAGAATATCACTTCTGGTTTACATGGTGGGAAACGGCGCCGGTGTTAAAAAAATGACAGTATTCAGAATCGCCGCTTTTGGCGATCTGAATTCTGTGAAGTGCAAAGGAGGGATGGGGGGTCTTTTAGACCCCCATCCTTCCATAAAGTGTACCTGTCACCATATATTACTATCACAAGGGATGTTTACCTTCCTTGTGATAGCAATAAAAGTGATCAGATTTTTTTTTTAAGGAACAGAGTTAAAAGGAAAAATATAATAAAAAAAAAAAATTAAAGCGCCACCGTAACTGGGAAGAAAACGCATATGTAAGTAACGCCCACATATGAAAATGGTGTTCAAACCACACATTTGAGGTAGCTCCACGATCGCCAGAGTGTGAGCAGTAATTCGCGCAAAAGACCTCCTCTGTACCTCTAACCTGGTAACCATAAAATTTTTTAAAGCGTCGCCTATGGAGATTTTTAAGTACCATGGTTTGTCACCATTCCACCAGTGTGCGCAATTTTCAACCTTAACATGTATGGTATCTATATACTCGGCGTAACATCCTCCTTCACAATATACAAAAAAATGTAGCTAACTTTAATGTTGTCTTATTTTTTATCTCAAAAAAGCAATTTTTTTCCAAAAAATTTGCGCCTGAAAGACTGTTGCGCAAATACCGTGTGACAAATAGTATTGCAACGATCGCCATTTTATTCTCTGGGGTGATTGAAAAAAATATATAATGTTTGGGAGTTCTAAGTAATTTTCTAGCAAAAAAAAATTAATTTAACTTGTAAACAACAAGTGTAAAAAAGGGCTCCGGGGCTTAAGTCGTTAAACTAATTTACAACATCAGGCCCAGTTCCTCCATCCAACAAGAGTAACTGCAAGGGGTTACAGTGTTCTGACACCACCAACAAGCAAGGCCCATCTGTTTCACTGGGGGCTTTCGTCAGAATTTGCAAACTACTTTACAACATCAGGCCCAGTTCCTCCGTCCAACAAGAGTAACTGCAAGGGGTTACAGTGTTCTGGCACTGCCAGCACACAAGGCCCAATTTTTGTCCACCTTTTTGATTGGGGCTTTCGTCAGAACTTGTAAACTAATTTACAACATCAGGCCCAGTTCCTCCGTCCAACAAGAGTAACTGCAAGGGGTTACAGCGTTCTGGCACTGCCAACAAACAAGGCCCAATTTTTGGCCACCTGTTTCACTGGGGGATTTTATCACAAGTTTTTAACTAATTTACAACAGCAGAGCCCACTCCAGAATAAACAAAAAAATTATGTGCGGTTCCCCCCAAAATCAAAACCAGGCCCTTCAGGTCTGGTATGGATTTTAAGTGAAACCCTGCGCCAAATTTTAAAAAATGGCGTGGGGCCCCCCAAAATCCAAACCAGACCCTTATCCGAGCACGCAGCCCTGGCATGGCAGGAAGGGGTGGGGACGAGTGAGTGCAAAGGAGTGTAGTGTAAAAAAAAATAATAGGTAGTTTTTGACAAGTCCTTTATTTTGTATTATAGCTCTTTCTTTCTCCATCTTCTCCTGGCCCTGCTCCTTCTTCTGGTCTTCTGCTTCTTCTTTTAGTCTTCTTGCTTCCTCTCTTCATCTTCAATCTTCAATCTTCATCTTCTTTGTTCTTTCTCCTCCTCCGCTCTCTCCACTGGTGCAGTCCGGCCCCTGCGTGTCTTGCCGAATGGGCGGTCTTCACGATGACAGTACTTTTATAAGAAGGGGCGGGGCCACCCAGTGACATAACTGAGTGAACCCACCCCTTCTGACGTCATGTGATGTCAGAGGGGGCGGGTCACCTATTTACGTCATGGGTGGCCCTGCCCCTTCTTATAAAAGAACTGTCATCTTGGAGACCGCCCATTCAGGGAGACGCTGCAGGGGCCGGACTGAAGCAGCGGAGAGCACGGCGACGGGGAAAGAAGATGAAGATGAAGAGAGGAAGCAAGAAGACTAAAAGAAGAAGAAGACCAGAAGAAGGACCGGGCCAGGATAAGATGGAGGAAGAAAGAAGAAAGAGCTATAATACAAAATAAAGGACTTGTCAAAAACTGCCTAATGTTTTTTTTACACTACACTCCTTTTTTGGTGAATGGGTAGGGGTACAATGTACCCCAAACCTGTTCACATGGGGGGGGTCGGGATCTGGGGTCCCCTTATTAAAGGGGGCTTCCAGATTCCGATAAGCCCCCCGCCCACAGACCCCCACAAGCACCAGGCAGGCTTGTGGGGAAGAGCAGAACCCCCCTCCCCCAAAGCACCTATACTCCCCATGTTGAGGGCATGTAGCCTGGTATTGTTTTAGGTGGGGGGGGGGCGCTCGCTCGTCCCCCCATCCTAACCAGCAAGGGCTGCATGCTCGGATAAGGGTCTGGTTTGGATTTTAGGGGGACCCCCACGTCAAATTTGGCGTGGGGTTCCCCTTAATATCCAAACCAGACCCGAAGAGCGCACATTTTTCCAGCGATTTTTTTGTATATTGCCTGGAACCGGCAATACATTACAGCCGCGATTTTAAATGACAATTTTTCCTATGGAAATGTCATTTTGCTTTGGCTATGTTCTACACCTCACAGAGATGCGCCCTTTTACACACAGACTAAGGACAACCCCCAGGCACAATATTTAAAGGAATTTTTCTTTTTTTTCACTTTAAGCATTATTAAAATCACTGCTCCTGAAAAAACGATCAATTTAAAAATGTTTTTTTCATTGATACATGTCCCCTAGGGCAGGACCCGAGTCCCCATACACTTTTTAGGGCAATAACATTTCATATAAGCCTTTAAAATGAGCACTTTTGATTTTTCATGTTCGCTTCCCATAGACTTTAATGGTGTTCGGATGTTCGCCCTGAACTGTTTGTCTGTTTGCATGTTTGGCTCATCCCTACTTTTGACTATGTTCCATCCATTGTATGAGGTCAATAAAGCGTCTGGTACCATCCGATGCCTGTCTGCCCGGTGCAAAACCAACTAGACCTGGATGGATAATCTGGGGGATATCTGTAGATAGGCATTGTGCTAATAGTTTCACAAATAATTTCGTATTGGTGTTGAGGAGTGAAATTGGTCGATAGTTGGTGGGATTGTCTGGTGTCTTGTCTGGTTTTGGCAGGGTAACCACTAGAGCTTCCAAGGACTCTTTGGGAATATAGCCTGTAGCAGCAAATTGGTTATATGTGTTATATAAGTGGGGAGCGAGAAGAGCGGCACATTTTTTTATAATATTCATTCAGAAGGCCATCGGGGCCAGGAGCTTTGTATAGGGGGAGCTGTTTTATGATTTTGAGAATCTGTATAAGAGAGAAGGGCGTTGATAAGGAGTCAAGTTGTTCTGAGGAGATGGAGGGGAGGTGGATGGTTGCTAGGAATTTTGTAAATTCTTCTTGATTCGGGGAAGTCACAGGGTCTGTTTCTGTTAGATTATAAAGTTTAGCATTTAAGCTGCTAAACTCATTGGCAATATCGAGTGGGTTATTCATGAGTTTGCCTTGTGCATTTGTAAGGAAAGATATTTTTTTGTTGGAGGTTTGTCGTTTAGCCATATGTGTTCCTGGTTTATTGGCCGAAGTGTAAGCCTGGTTTCTAAGGCGTTTGATGTAATAGTCGAATTTGGTTCGGAGGTGTTCACTAAGTTTACTTCTGAGGTTTTTAAATCCCGTCGCAATATTGGCATTAGGAGATTGTTCGTGAATTCTATGTTGCAAATTTGTTTTAAGAGGGAATCTGTGGTGGAGGTATGCATTTTCTTGGCATGCGCTCCAGTTTTAATGAAGAGACCTCGCAGACAAGCTTTATGGGCATTCTAGGTGGCAGCAAGGTCAGGTACAGAGTCTACACTGTTTAGGAAGTAGTCCTCAAGATTGTATTTGTGTTGCGAATGTTGGATTCTTTAGAAGGGAGGTATTTAGTCTCCAGATTGTTTGTCTGGAGGAATGATTGAGGGCAAACAATTTAATTGTGATCATTGCATGGTCAGACCATGTGATTGTTCCAATACTTGCTTCGGTTATGGATTGTAGCAAGTGTTTGTCGGTGAGGAATAAATCAATCCGAGAGTAAGATTTGTGTGGGGATGAATAGAAGGTATAGTCTCTCTCCATATCATGCAAGCACCTCCAGGCATCATATAAGTCTTCTCTCTTGAGCGAGGCAGAGAGTGCTGAGGGCCTATGTTTTGTTGGGTTGGATATGTCAAGTGTGGGGTCAACGATTTTGTTAAAATCTCCACATAGGGGGGCGTGACCGGATGTAGACCGAGGAAGACATGTGGCTGAGGAGCTCCGGGCCCTGCTGTAATCCTTAATGCTGTCCTGCCTGTTTGAGCCCGGTGCCGGGGTTGAAAATCCTTTCCACTGGTTCCCCAAATCCGTGGGCACATTGCTATGCCCTCCAAGCGCTGGGTCTCCGCGGTCCCTGCAGTCCGAACGGCAACTGCGTCTCCGGCCTCGTGTACAGACGCCATCTTGGACCAGGTGCGTGAGCTGATCTCCAGGGCAGGTATGGCTGACGATCCCGCTGCACCCAGCCAGCCGCCTCAACAGCTACAGGCGAGTGACACCGCTGCCATCCTAGCGGCTATAGAACAGAGCAAAGCCTCTGTAATGGGCCCCATAGATTACCTAGCAACGGAGTGTACGTTCATTAGGGCGGACTTGGATAAGATACGGGGCAGGCTGAGGGAGACTGAGGACAGAATTTCGGTGACCGAGGACCTGACCTCCCAACATGCGGGTTCCCTGACGGCTATACAACGCACAGTACAGGCGCTGGTGGCCAGAGCTGACGACGCAGAAAACCGGATGCGCAGAAACAATGTTAGGGTGCTGGGGCTCCCAGAGGGTGCGGAAGGAGACAAGCCGGCAGAGTTTGTGGAGACATTCTTTAAAAATTTGCTGGATTTACAGGAGGTACCCCCCACCTACGTTGTTGAGAAAGCTCACCGGGTGCCCACTGGTCGCAGAGTAGTGGGGGCCCCCCCGAGACCCTTTTTAGTCCGGTTTCTGAACTATAGAGACCGTGATTTAATCCTGCGAGAAGCCCGGAAGCACCCCACGCTGCCCTATGAACACACAACCGTACACTTGTACCCCGACTTTACAGCGGATCTCCAAAAAAGACGAAAGACCTTCACAGATGTTCGCAGGAGGCTTCGTGAGCCGGAGATCAAGTGTTCTATGCTATACCCCTGTCGGCTGCGAGTGCAGCATGGAGGCACGGTGAAATTTTTTGAATCACCGGACGAGACGGATGCTTGGATATCAACACTGCAGTAGAGACTACCAGTATCAATAAAGACCCCTGAGAGGGAACCGAAGCATCCTGGAAGATAGGGGCCTTTCTGCTCAGATGAGGTATTGTTAATTTCCTTCTGCAACTGATTCATGCCTATGCTAGTTATACCTGTTTCTTTGCCAAGCCATGGAAGGCCCCCTGTTCTGTTGTTTTGCTTTTCTTGACCCCTAGAGAAGGACGGCCAGCTTTCCCCGAGAGGCACTAAGCTCAAGCGGAACTCCTGGGGCCCCACACTGGCCGACTGGGCCAGGCTCCAACAGAGCTTCCCACATTCATCGCAAGTACTTGGGCTATACAGTTGAGTCCACTCAGCCTCTGAGCCTTGCCTACTGTTATAGGCTGGAATCTATATAGGGTTCCATCGGACGGTGCCTCAAGCTGGCAAATTGGTTCTATTGTTATGGGGAGAAAACTGCCTTGGCAACTGTTGGGGTAATGCCTTGCGGTAGGGAGTTATACAAATGTTGTTTTTTATTGTCCCATTGTTCTACTTTTTTCTTTTATCTTTTCTTTTCTGCTCGAGACGTGTCTGATTTTTTTGGGAAGTGCACAAGACTTGGCCTTTTACCCGTCGGTGGTGAAGCCCATCTGCCTCGGACTATACAGGAAAGCTACTTCTCCTTCTGCCTCAATGGAGGTTGGGTACAGGTAATAGACACACCACCATGGCACACCAAGCTCAATTGAAAGGAACAGAGGTTAAAATTATCTCCTGGAACATCAGAGGCTTAAATGATAAGATCAAAAGAGCTTTACTCTTCAAATACCTGCAGAATCACAAACCACATGTTCTGTTCCTACAAGAAACGCACCTCCTTGGGAGCAAAATTCTTGCCCTCAGGAGGGCGTGGGTCAAGCAGGGCTTCCATGTCACTTATTCCTCATATGCAAGAGGGGTCACAATTTTGTTGAACAAATCGCTGCCTTGCACAGTGGAGCGTGTGATTACTGATCCGGGGGGGAAGATATGTTATTTTAATTATGGAAATGTATTCTAAACGTTGGGCTATGGTTAATATGTATGTCCCTCCCCCGTTTGTCTCCACCATCCTGTACACGGCTATGACTGCTATAGACCCATTTCAAATCCATAATATAATGGTGGGAGAGGACTTTAATGCTATCCTGGATCCAGACAGGGACACGTCCAATCCTGCCAGGACTGCCACGGTGGAACTGGGGGCTTGGGCGGACACCTTTGGACTTACTGAACTCTGGAGGTGGAGACATCCGGAGGAAAGAGCCCACTCTCATGTATCCTCTATGCAAAAATTGGGTTCTAGGATAGACTTGATGTTTGGTTCTTCTGCTGTGCTGTCCTGCGTGCGGGCGGTCTCTTATCTCCCGACGGGCATTTCCGACCACTCGCCCCTAGAGCTCGGCCTGGTTCTGGGCCCGGGGGGTGGGTTGGTGTGTTGGAGGCTGGCGGCACGCTGGATAAATGACCCGCAAGTGCAGGAGGTAGTGGTCCCCAGGCTGGCCGAGTTCTGGCAGCTTAATGAGGAGTCCGCTGCAGTCGGGACGGTCTGGGAGGCTGGGAAGGCCCACGCCAGAGGGGAATATATCTCCTCAATTAAGGCAGTGATGTCTAACCATGCGGATCGGGCCTCCCGGCTGAAACGGCAAGAAACAGAGGCCCAGGAACGGTTTACAGTGTCGCCGGCTTCAGAGAGTTATGAGGCCCTGGGGCAGGCAAGACGGGCCCTTAGGCTTCATTATGTTTCACTGGTACACTCTGACTCCAAGAAATTGGCGGCGGAGCTGTTTGAGACGGGTGATAAAAACGGCAAGTTGCTGGCTAACCTAGTTCGGGAACAGCTCCTCCAGACCAACATATCTAGAATTAGATCCCCAACAGGGGACATGGTTACTGAAGTTGGAGAAATTTTGAATTTCATGATTACTATGAAAATCTGTATGATGACCTATTACCAGTGGGTGAGGACTATCTGCTTGGTGAGTTTGGGGAGTTGCAATTGCCCACACTCTCGGAGGGGGACAGAGAAGCCTTAGAGAAACCCATTACAAGACAGGAAATAGAGGATGCCATATCAGCCCTTCCAAACAGCAAATCCCTGGGCCCTGATGGGCTGCCTGGGGAATGGTACAAGACACACGCAGCGCTACTAGCTTCCAAGCTGACCAAAGTTTTTGCACATAGCTTTGAGGCTGGGACACTCCCTGACACCATGTATCAGGCCCACATTACCTTGTTGGCCAAACCAGATAAGGATCCGACTTGTTGTTCATCATATAGGCCTATATCTCTCTTAAACTGTGATCTTAAGATATTGACAAGATCAGACAGGATTTATGCTTGGTAAATCCACCGAAGTGAATCTTAGGCAGGTTTTTACACATCTTCAGCTGCCGGCAGAAGACAACGCCACTAGGATTCTGGTGGCGTTGGACATCGAGAAAGCATTTGACACTGTTCGGTGGTCCTATATGCAGAAAGTCCTTGAGAGCTTTGGATTCGGACCCAAGTTTAGGAAATGGATTGGTCTACTATACAAGGCCCCACAAGCCAGGCTTAGGTTGGGAGGTAGGCTTTCGGCCCCCTTTTTTATAAGGAGGGGTACAAGACAAGGCTGCCCCTTGTCTCCAGCATTATTTGCATTGGCTATGGAGCCTCTGGCAGAGGCCTTGAGGAGATCTGGGGAGGTAAGTGGTATCTGGGTGGGAGCAGTGACTGAGAAATTGGCGCTCTATGCGGACGACTTAATTCTGTTTTTACGGGACCCGGGCTTTTCACTGACGGTGGCACTGCGAATCCTAGATAGGTTTGCGGAACTCTCCGGTCTTCGCACCAATTGGGGAAAATCCGTTGTCCCACCTATTGATTCCAGGGCGCGTGCCTTGGCAGATCCGGGAGTGCCACTTCAGTGGGCAACGACTATCAAATATTTGGGAATAGTCATCTCTGCGGATGTGCAGGACTTTGTTCGTCTAAATCTAATACCGACCATACAGTGGTGCAAGCAGCATTTGAAGGCGTGGGCAAATCTTCCCCTTTCAATAATAGGTAAAATTAATCTAGTCAAAATGAAGCTTCTACCGGTGCTGCTGTACCAGCTGAGGCACGCCCCCACTTGGATACCAAAGAGACTGTTCAAACAACTAGACTCTTTAATAACTGACTTCCTATGGCAATCACATTCGGCTAGGCTAAGTAAAAAAATCCTGTGCCGTCCGTGGACCCAAGGGGGCCTGGCTTGCCCAGATTTTCACTCCTATTATTTGGCTGCCCTCCACACACACGCTCATGGATGGTTGATAGCAGATGACACTAGCTCGTCAGTAGTTCTCGAGGCGGCGCACCTAGGCTCCTTTGAGGCCCTCCGCAACTTGCTCTATAGGGGCAGGGGAATCCTCCCCTCCCCATTGACTCAGGCTATGCGGACGGTGGTCAAGGCTTGGAATATTGTAATATTTAGACCTAGTCTTAAGAGGACCAAATGGTCCCCAGACACGCCATTGTGGATCAATCCCCGGCTATGGGAATTTCAGTCCCTGCCGGATCCGGGCCTATGGGCGGGACGGGGAATCAAGTATCTGCGGGATATTCAAGACGGGGCCAGGCTAATTACTTTTGACAAACTAAAAGATAAGTTCCAGCTCCCGAACTCCTTCTTTTTTTGGTTTCTGCAGCTCCGCCATGCATATGAGTCACAATTCGGACCCGCCTGGGTTCCGTATGGAGCGAGACGACCTGGAGTCCTTACTTCGGGATCCAGAGCTCACAAAGCCACTCTCACAGACCTATAAAGCTCTGCTTCCCACCATTCAAGTGGGTATGAGGGGCTCCGGGAGCGCTGGCAGGCGGAGGTGCTGGATCTGGACATGGAGGATTGGGAGGATATGTGGGATGATAACTTGCAGTCCCTAGTAGCGAGCAGAGACAAATTAATCCAATTCAAAATACTGCATAGATACTACTATACCCCCCAGCGCTTACATCATATATATCCTTCGGTTGGGGCGGGTTGTTGGAGATGTGGGGGTCCCCCAGCGGGGTTTATCCACATCTTCTGGGAGTGTCCCAGGATTACACAATATTGGAGTAATATAACCCAATTTATTGAAGAACTGACAACCGTGAAGACGCCAGGCACAATTAAGGTGTGTCTCCTGGGCTTGGTGGATTCTTTGGCACATTCCAGGGCCATGAGAACTGTAGTGGGTACCCTTCTCTTTTATGCTTGCAAAGCCATAGTGCTTAGGTGGAAAGATCCCAACCCCCCTACTTTGACGGCATGGAAGCGTTTGATAAATACAGTAGTCCCCCTGTACAAGGCTACATACTGTTCTAGAGGTTGTCCTGGGAAGTTTGAGAAAGTGTGGCATTTATGGAATGAGGCAGTCTCTACATTAGATGACAGGAATACTGACGACTAGTCTCACAAACAGCATACGTGCAACAACCCTAGAATGGAAATGTAAGGCCTGGAGGAGGTAGAGATCCTTGGAAGGGGCAGAGGGGGCTAGAGTCAGGGTGAAGCACAATTTACGCGTCATGGACACTTTTTCTCAGACAACTTGAGCAGAGATTGTTTTTCTTGTTGTTGTTTTTCTTTTTTCTGTTCTTTTTTAGTTCTTGGTAAAAGAATGGCTGTTATGAATGTCGGCCAGGGTATGCCCAAAGGCCATGTTTTGTAACCACAATTCAAATGAATAAAGAGAATTTATAAAAAAAAAAAAATCTCCACATAGTATCAAAGGAGCGTTTCTGTATGGGGTTAATTTGGCGAGCAGGGTTGTGTAGAACTTCTTTTGAGCTGTATTGGGTACGTTCACTGTGGTGAGAGGACAATTGTCAATTGTAGCTGAAATTATTTAATATCTGCCGTTTTCACCGGCTTCAGTGTGATGTAGCGAGAAATTTACTGCCGTGCTTACTGCAATGATTACATCGCTTTTTTGGAGGGGCATTTGCAAAAAAACAATGAGGGTAGCGTTTGTGGGTACATGAGGGTTGTTTGATTTTAGAGAAATGGGTTTCTTGTACACAGAGCATACCTGCATGCTGAGACAGTGCTTCTTTCCAAAGGAGGTTATGTTTGAAAGGGGAGTTTAGACCTTTAGCATTTATGGATGTGATTGAAATAGCCATATTGTTGGGATGTGCTCAGAGGAGTGAGCAGTCAGGGAGAGACTATACCTCTAGAGTTTGTCAAAAAGACACACTGGAAGATCTAGTACAGCTTGTGGGGTAGAGAAATACATAGTATAAAGTACTAATATCCACTCTTACTGTTAAACAGATGGACAGTATATGGACAGTGTTAAATAAAGGACGTTAAACAGAACTTGAATAAACAGTACAGGAAACAAATAGTGCAATATGGTGTGCTTGGCACACTATAACCTGATAGGTGGGAAAAGGTATATGGACTTCATCCAGGTCGGATCAGGGTAGCTGGGAGGACTGAATATATTTATGAGTCATTGTTTTCAGTACATTTTGGGAGCTGGGATTCGGGGGCCCAAAGATGGATGATGGGTGCCCCTCTGTCCTGTATCATTGGGAGCAATGGGAGCAGACCCCAGTTTGTTAATTTTTTGTATCCATCTTTAGGGGTGAGAATGGAGATATTTTCCTGCTGGTAGGTCACCAACAATTTAGTTGGGAAACCCCATCTGTATAATATTTTATTTTGCTGGAGAACTGAGGTGATGGGCGTGCAGGCTCTGCACATTTCCATTGTGGCAGGAGAGAGGTCAGTGAACAGCTTGACAATGGTGTATGGAGCTGGTAAAGGCCTTGTGGCCCTGGCAGTTGACAGTATTTGCTCCTTAATATGGAAAAAATTAATCCAAGCTAGAACATCTCTCGGTATGTCTGCCGGCAGGTGTGATGGCTTAGAGATTCTATGGGCCCAGTCTATCAGGATATCACGTGTATTTAGGTGAGGAAGTAGCATTGAGATAAGTTGCTGCAGATAGGTTGTTATCTCCTTCCCTTTGACAGTTTCTGGTGTCCCCTTGAATTTGATATTATTCCATCTAGAGAGGTCCTCTAAATCTGCCAGTTTCACCTTAATGTTGCGAATTTCCTCTGCATGATGTTAATGTGCTTCTAGTAACTCATTGTGTGCTCTGGAGTACTCATGCATATTTTCCTCCATTGCATCTGCTCTTTCCTCAAGGCAATCTACCCTGTCATGCATTTGAGACATGGAGAATTGCAGCTCTCTGTGTAAGTCTTTTTGCAAGGTAAGCAGCATAGACCTGAGCATTGCTTCAGAAACTGGGCTGTCTGTGACAGGAATAGAAGCTAGGGATGGTGTATGTTCAGAAGCATTTGTTCCAGCAGCATTAGAGCCCCATAGCTGCTTTTTAGCTTGTGGTTCTTTGCAGGGGGAGTTGGCAGGGGAGGATGCTAGTCTCTTACTTCTGTCAATTTTTTGTATGTCCAGGGCGGCTTCTGCAGGTGGCAGAGTGTCCATATTCTCCTTGGGGATCTCTCTAGGGGTGTCCTTGGAGTGTGGGAGCATTGATGAAGAGCTGGCTGGTGAGCTGGCTGTGTCATGCTGGAGGCTGTCCCCGGCGCCATCTTGGGCTGACTGCATGGCCGCAGCTGCGGTGTAGTAATGGGTCAGGTGGCATGGAGCGGGTGGCTTGCATTTCTTCTTTGACATGCGGTGTCCTTGATCCTTCCCCTCACAGGGTGTGCGAGTTTTGGGAAGGAAGGTTGCACTGGGTTACTGAAATCTAGGCCGGGGAGCAGAGCTTGGTTCTCAAGCTTCCATCCTAATCCGCAGCAGGCCACGACCCCCCATTCCAAATAAATTTTTGATAACTCTTTTTAAAGGTTTATACATAGTATTAACTATCCGGATGTGACCATTTAACTCCCAATATCTTCTCACCTTTATCCCTTACACATAGGGTTGGCACTTTGTGACTATGCACATTAATGCCTTGTGGGCCTAGACTATATATTCTCTGTTGATACCCTCTGTCGATATCCTTGGAGTTTTTTCAAATAAATGAATGCATTTGTTTGCGATTGTGGGACATTATTGTATATGAATACATTTTTATTCACAATTTTTTTCACCATTATATATGTATTGACATTATGGATTGATATATGGTATACTTTGGTGATCAAATACACTTTTATTGATTTATATATATTTAAAGGGGAAGTGCAACAGGTTTTTTATATGTACAACTGACTGATGCTGACATTTGGAGCTGCACTGTCTATCAATTGTACAATATTTGTGGCTATTGTCTCCCAAATAATACACTACAATGTATAATTTAAGATAAATTTCTCCCACTTATATTGTGGCCTAACCAAGCGGTTTACAGACTGTCCCACCACTGAATAATATATTTAGTTATTGCTTCTCAGACTGCCTTGTCTCATCCTATTTGCTGCCTATTCAAGTGCTCATGTACTGTCCTGATGCTAGTCAATTTCTACCAAACGCGCATCTATATTTAGAATATTTTGAGAAGGCATAGGCATTCCTGCATAGGTAGGTAGCAATTTTACCATGATGTCATCTCACCATCTCATCATTCTCTTATCATTGTCTTCTCCGCTTTGCTCCTGCAGTCAACCCTCATTCAATATTATTAGTATGTGCTTGCAGTGTATGAATGAAACTACATCTGCTTCAATAACATCTCCAACATTTATATACAGTGTTTGAATGAAACAACATCTGCCTCGCTATTGTTTAATGTAACTGCTGCAAAACATGTCTATATTGAGACAGACCTACCTTCCTTGTGCCTTGACTAAGCAAAAAAATTGATCTTATCTCAATGCTCCTTGTCCTATCTTACATTTTAGTGTGGAAAGCTTTCACCAATATCCATGTGTCTTTTGTGATATCAAATTGATTCATTGCCAAACATCCCCATCCCATCTAAGTATTATTTTAGCTCAACTCATAAGGGCAGCATAGTGAGGGGCAGCCATAGGCATTCCTGCCTATAGTGCCAACATAGCACGCAGACTAAGACATTACCAAGAAAGAACTAAAAAAACAACAGTCCTCTGCTCAAGACAGTACCTGCATACTGTAGCTCCATCTACTTCTACATTTAATAGTCTGATTCCCACTTTCTCTACTATCCAAAATGCTCTAACTCCCATTCTAGTGCCCTCTCTCCTCAATCCCTCCATTTTTAATTTACCCTGTCCACCTCAAAGCCTATTCATATCACTTAACTACTGCCCTCTCCCTAAGTTTGCACTTATTAGCTATTACTCTGTCTAAACACTAGGCTTGTGCATGGCTGAAAAATTTGTTTGTTTTCATTTTTGTTCCATTCGTTTTTTTATGTTTTCGGAAATTTGGGAATTCTAAAAATTCGGAAATTCGTGAATTCGGCAATAAGGCAATTTGAAAATGCCGAAATTCGATATTCGGAAATTTGGAAGTAAAAAATCTGAAAATTCAAAAAAATCGGAAATTCGACAATTAGAAAGGAGTGTTGAAATAATAACTAACTAACAAATAACTATTAAATTTTATGTATTGGAAGTTCCTTGAAAATATGGCTGTTAGTGAACTTAAATACAAAATGTATCACTAACAGCCATATTTTCAAGGAAATTCCAATAACTATAATTGAATAGTTATTTATTAGTTAGTTATTATTTCAAATATCCTTTCTTATTTTAGAATTAGCGAATTTTGAATTTCCGAAATTCGGAAATAAGAAAAAACATTTGAAATAATAAGTAACTAATAAATAACTATTCAATTATAGGTATTGGAATTTCCTTTCAAATCTGGCTGTTAGTGAACTTAAATACAAAATGTATCACTAACAGCCATATTGTCAAAGAAATTCCAATGCCTATAATTGAATAGTTATTTATTAACCACTTGCCGACCGCCGATCGGCATCTGACGGCGGCAAAGTGGCTCGTTCCCGCAAATCGCCGTCATACAACGGTGGCTGCGGGAACGAGTTTAGTGAGCGCGCGCCGCCGGAGGCCCCCCCGGAGCAAGTGAGCGGAGGTCCGTGTATGTAAACACGGACCTCCGCTCTGTGTGAGGGGGAAGGGCTGTGATCACAGCCTTTCTTTACGTGGAGGGTGTGACCACTTCCCTTCCCCAGCTAGGCAAGCCCCCATACAGTTAGAACACGCCCAGGGAACATAGTTAACCCTTAGCGCACCCCCTGCAGGTTAACCCCTTCAGTGCCAATGGCATTTACACAGTAATCAGTGCATTTTTATAGCACTGATCGCTGTATAAATGCCAATGGTCCCAAAAAAGTGTCAAAATGGTCCGACATGTCCGCTGAAATATCGCAGTACCGCAAAAAATCGCAGATCGCCGCCATTTTTAGTAAAAAATAAAAAAAAATTAAAAACCCCAAAAATGAATTCTCATCATCCGTAAACGCGACCACTTTTGCGCAAACCAATCAATAAACGCCGATTGCGATTTTTTTATCGCAAATATGAGGAAGAATATAAATCGGCCAAAAACGGTGAAAAAAAAATGTTTTTTTATATTTTTTTTTTGGATTTGTATTTTAGGAAAAAGTAAGAAATTTGGGTTTTTTTGCAAAATTGTCGCTCTTCTTTTGTTTATAGCGGCGATCAGAAATGACGCAGCGGTGATCAAATACCACCAAAAGAAAGCTCTATTTGTGGGGAAAAAAAGGACGCAAATTTCGTTTGGGTACAACGTCGCACGACCGCGCAATTGTCAGTTAAAGCGACGCAGCGCCGAATCGCAAAAAGGGCTCCGGTCCTAAAGCTGGAAATCCTTCCGGGGCTGAAGTGGTTAATTAGTTATTATTTCAAATGTTCTTTCTTATTCTCGGGTTTTCGGATTTCCGAATTTGCAAATTTTCGAATTTCAGATTTTCAGCTTTTCCGATTGCCGAATTTCCAAATTACCTCAGTTCGGATTTTCAGATTTGCCAGTCTTGGGATTATTGAATTTTTGAAATCGGAAAAACAAAAATTTGGAAAAATTCGGAAATTCAAATTCGCCTGTATTACCAACTTTCGAAAAATTTGTTAAAAAACTAATTCTGAACTAAACTAAATGCACAAGCCTACTAAACACATGGGGTGTATTTACTAAAGGCAATTGATTTTTCACTCTGCAAGTGCAATTGCTCCAGAGCCTAATAAAGGAGGAAAGCTCTGCTGACTTCCATCATCCAATCAAGTACAAGCAAATATTTTTTTTCCTTGCATGTATTTGGGTATTATTTGAAAAGTAAAGCTTCACCTCATTTACGAAGCTCTGGAGCAAATGCACTTGCAGAGTGAAACTGCACTTGCAAAGTGTACAGTTTATTTGCCTTTAATAGTTGCACCCCAGTGTCATGGACTCAATGATACATGTGCATGCGCCTTCATATAAGTCTTGCTTCCATCTTACCTCCTGAACCATAAGCAACCTTTTTATCTCCAACTATTTTAATCTTTCTGCTGGTACTGAAACCTGGCTTCAGGAATCTGCCTCTCCAGCTACCCTCTCCCATGCAGTCTTCCAATGGAATCATTGACTCAGAATCAGTAAATAAAAGGGAGATGGAGTTTGAACCACAAAGCACATTTTATGTTTTTCCTACACCTCCCGTACTGTCCCTCTCCTCTTTTGAAACTCATTGTATTTGTCTATTTTCTCCTCTTTCCCTGAGGATTGCTGTAATTTATTGGCATTCTGGACTCATGTCACGCTCCCTAGTTACTTCTCTAGCTGACCATTGCATACCCCTAGCCTCCAAAACTGCTCTTTCCTTGTTCTCCTACCTATCTTAGCATTCTCTCATTGTCACCGACAACTTTTTTCCTTTTCCGCTTTCTGTAGTGGTCCTCCAAGGCTCTGCACTTGGACCCCATCAATTCTGTATTTGCAGCTCTCCTTGGGTCAGTTGATTACCTCCTACAGCTTCCAATACTATATCTGTTCCAATGACTCCTTAATTCTCTCTATTTCTCGGCTTGCCCCTTCAATCTCCTCATACATCACTAAATTACTGATATATCAGTATGGATGTCATGCCACTTTCCCCAAACTCAATAAGCTCATAAATTTCCTTTCCCCTCATGTCTACATCCTTGAATTTTCCATCAAGATCAATAGTACAAGTATCAGTACCTCTACTCATGCCAGGGTGTGTAATCCTAGACTCTGACCTCTCCAGATCTTGCCATTTTAATTACATAGTTACATATTAGTCAGGTTGAAAATGACACAAGTCCATCTAGTTCAACCAATAAAAGGGGGAAAAAAGAAAAATATTTTTTTACAATCCTTTATACACAATCACAGAAAATAATCCAGACCTTTTTTAAAGCAATCTACTGAGCTGGACAGAAGCAACTCTTGAGAGAGGCTATTTCCATTTTCACAGCTCTTATTGTGAAGAAACATTCCCGTATCTAGAGATTACATCTCTTTTTTGCCAGATTTATAGAGTGCCCCCTTGTCCTCTGTGATGACCTTAAAGTGAATAACTCAAAACCAAGTTGACTATATGGACCTCTAATCTTTCCTCATAGCTGAGCTCCTCCATGCCTCTTATCAGTTTGATTGCACTTCTCTGCATTTTCTCCAGTTTCCCAGGACCATTAAATTGTCTTGTAGTAGGTTTATACATGTTTGCCCTTTAACTGTTTCTGCTCCAGTCAATTTCCGGGTAGTTAAAATCCCCCATTATCACTGTCCCAGCCCTTGTAGCCCTTTCTATCTGTGCAAGGAGGTCTATAATAAACTCCAATCATTACTTTCATAGTGCGCGCACCCATGTGCATCCATAATGCCTCAGCCTCATCACACTCTCCATCAACTAGGTCCTCATTCACACTCACTTTGAGACTACTTCTCACATAAAGACAGACACCACCCTTCCTTTTTACTGTGTCTCTTCGAAAGAGAGCATAGCCAGAAATATTATTAACGCAGTCATGTGAAGAATGAAGCCAAAATTCAGCAATAACAATTAAATCATAGTTTTCTTTGTGCACCAAAGCTTCCAACTCACCTATTTTGCTTGGCAAACTTCTGGTATTGGTGAACAAACATTTTAATTAATTGTCACATTTTGCACACATATTTTTTATGTTAATGCAAATAGTACCATTTCCAATGGTTGTTTGTAACATGAACCTTCTTATCTGCCATAGCCCTCCCCCCATCTTTCCCCATTCCACCCACCAATAGGGATTGACCCCTGCCTGACCTGTCTGCCCCATTATAATCTAATTCACCCTCTTCATACTCCTCCAGCCTTCCAATAAACCTCTCCCCCAGCACAGCAGACCCCCTTCCATTTAGGTGCAAATCATCTTTAGCATATAGGTTGTACCCCAATGAAAAGTCAGCCCAGTGCTCTAGAAACCCAAATCCTTTCCTCTTAGAACAAGTCTTTAGCCATGCAACAAGAGAAATCAAAAGTCCAGATTTTCCCAAATCCCGGCCCCACCCCCATGTGAACGAGTAACACGTAGCAAGGGGTCGGGGCCACCAGGTGATATCTCCAGGTTGCTCGCCTCCCCTTACCTATATAAGAACTGTCAAACAGCAGAGCCTGCAGTAGGTGGTCAGCCTTCATTGACGGCGTTTATTTAACCCCATACTCATGTTAAAGGGGGCTTCCAGATTCCAATAAGCCCCCTGCCCATAGACCCCTACAACCACAGCCCAGGGTTGTGGGGAAGAGACCCTTGTCCCCATCAACATGGGGGTAATGTGCTTTGGGGTGGGGGGCAGAGCCCTCCTGTCCCAAAGCACCCACTCCCTATGTTGAGAGCATGTAGCCTGGTATGGTTCAGGAGGGGGTGCTTGCTCATCCATCCCTTTCCTGGCCTGCCAGCCTGCACACTCAGTTAAGGGTCTGGTAGGAATTGTAGGGGGAACCACAAGCCTTTTTTTTTTGCTTTACATTTTAACGACATTTTTTTTCACTTTTTTTATTTGCAACAATGTTTTTTTTTCATTCAGCTGTCAGCGGTAAAGCCAATGACTCATCAGTTGTTAAGGATGCCACGGGCGGCTTTCTGGCCCCACTCCTTAACAACCAGCTATTCACTGCACCCTGATTGGGCAAAGCCCCAGGGCTTAGAATACACTGTGCAGTGCGCAGTACATTGCAGGGTGTTCAGCAGGACGAACACCCGCCGAGCTCCGTGCAAATTCAGGTGTTCGGACCGAACTGTTCGCCCAACTCTACTGTCTAGACCTACATGCACCACCCTCACCACCCATACTAGATGGGCTGCTCTCCCAACTGTTAGGGTAGCAGTGACATCTAAGGCTGCCACCTCTAAGCTTGCCACTCCCACATCTTCACCCAACTTGGCAAATCTATCAGGGTGCTAAAACCCAGGGCTGGCCTTCCTTTTCTGTGAGTCCCTACTACTCCCTCTGACTACAGTAACCCATCTTCCTACTTGATAATCCTGACTTACCCCTCCATCCTCCACATCAACCCTACTTACCACTCAGTGAGCAGAGGACCCCTTTCAGGGTTGACAGTTCTGCCCAGAGTTGAAAGTTACCCCTCCAGATCTCTAATGTGAGCTTCCAGAATGGCAACCAGCTCACATCCGTCACAGCAGTATACATCCTGGAGCTGTTGCTCCTTTACTGTATACATGCGGCACACTGTGCACTGCACAAAATCTTCAGCTTTGCTAGCACTCATTATCTCAGTTACAAAATTACTATTACTAATAGGACATTTCAGATGTTACTTACAGGCCAGAAGACTCCTGTTACAATTTCCTATTTTTAACTCACCACTTAGTCAAATTTCCCACTTGGTCATAATACCAGCAAGCGAAAGGTGGGCAAACTTAAGTATGAACAAGCTCACAGAAATTCGTTCTACAGAAAGCTATATAGTACCTGTAGCACCTGTGACCAATTAACCACTCACCTTAATTAGCAGACTGAAGGAAGAAAAACAAAAATGCTATTTAAAAAGTGAGAGAAAAGGGTGTTTTAAAAATCTGCTAGTAAAGACCCCAAAGAAGAAAACAACTGCAAACACAAGCAATCACCGGCAGTCAAAAGCAAAACTGTTTTTCACTCTCCACTCAAATTTCTCACTCTTTAGCTTCCAACCAGGAAAATGTATTAATCTCCAACACAGTTCTGAACTTGGCCCCTCTTAACAAATGACACCATGATGTTACTAATTCAGTGCCTGGTTATCCCTCACCTTGAATATTGCAATTCCCTTCTTGTCGTCCTACCTTTACACATGCTATCCCTCTTTTAGTCTATTATGTTGCTGCCAGACATACCCAACTTACCAATTACACACTGCCCTCTGACCCCATCTACCAATTGCATCACTGGCTTCTGATAGCCAAGAGTATAAGATTTAAAATACTAACAGCAAAATAAGAGCCATCTGGAACTCTGCTCTTCTTAGAGTACCTTCTACTCTGTAGCTTTGTTATCACATCCCTGCATGTATATCTCTAGGGCTTTTCCAGAGCCCTTCTCATTCAATGGAACTCCTTTCTCCAATTTTTTCAGTTATCTCTTACCCTGTCCACCTTTGAGTGATTGTTAAAAACACGTCTCTTCAGGGAAGCCTATCCTACTTCCAACTGAAAATTATACTTCTATTTGCTCCATCAGGGCATTCTTCAAAGTTAATACATGTTGTATCACCTGCCCCACTGTTTTTAATTCCAAAGTATTTTTTATTGTGTTTTCTCAAATGGATACAAAATGTAAAGGTTTTTCAAGAAAATGTAACAAATCTTGCTGTTATTTTGTGTTACACGATAGGAAGTTGTTAACAGAAAAAGTTGATTAATCTTTAGTATATAAGACATATAGAAAATGACTTTATATTTTCTCTTAGAGTACCAAGCTCCCCCCCAGACACCTCTCCCGGGTACAAGCTGTGTCCTGGGCAGGGCGGTCGGCCTTCCGATCATTGTCTATCTTCAAAAGTACAGCGAATGCAGCAAGAAATATATAAAAAGTACAGAATATATTCAACAAATAAATATAGCATAACAGGATGCCGCAGTCAATATGAGCTTGACTTGGATAATAGGTTTAATCTTTAAAAGCTAGATTGTACCAATTTAGCCAGGGTTCCCATTTAGCCTTATTGTGTAAATAATTTCCTTAAGAGGAGGCAAACAGCATCTTATATGTGGCATGGGTATGGGTTGTTTCTATGACTTTGTGGATAGAAGGAGCTGAGCCATTTTTCCAATGACAAACAATTGTCAGTCTTGCGATTAGGAGTATATGGGAAATTATTGTCCTATGTTCCCTGGGTACCTTATTTATTCCCAAAGATCGCCATTCCCGGAGATAGAGGCATAGTTATTCCTAGTATTTGGGTGAACAAGTGGAAGATAGATGTCTAAAATGTATCTATGACTGGGCATGACCATAATATGGGAGGTAAGGTACCCACTGCTCCGCAGTTTGTCCAGCATGTTGGGGAACCCTGTGGGGAGAACTTTGATATTCTATACAGGGTTGAATACCATCTTACCACCTTAAAATAATTTTTGAGTTAATTCCCACAAGTTGGCACTCTTAGTAGACATATATGTGATGTTAAGTACCTGTTGCCATTTTTCAAATGTGTATTCAAAATTTAGGTCATTTTCCCACGCTAGGATATGGGAAGTTTTGGTAAATTATTTTTGTTGTTGAGTATTTTATACAAAAGTGATTTACCCCTAGTCCTAATTTCGGGCTTTCTGTAATTTTGGGCTACATTCCAAGGCAGGGATATTGAAATATTTTGATTTAAGTGGGCAAAATATTTAATTTGCAGATAAGTGTATTGTTCTGAATTGGGTATTCCAAATTCTGTAAGGATTTGAAAGGTTTAAGTGTTGGGCCTATCATTATATCATCCATCTCCATTATTCCTTGCTTCAGCCATTCCATAATCTTTAGATTTGGGATGATAAGGGCCAGGCTAGATAAAGGCAGGGGGAATGTAGATGTGTTCATCTCCTGAAAGGATGTTTTAATTGAGACCTTCCAAGCATTCATTGAGGCTCTTATAGTGAGGGATATTGTTACATTCATAATTGAGAGGCGTTTACTAGCTAATATGAAATGATAAAGATTGCAACCTTGGACCTGGCAGCTTTCTAGTTCCACCCATCTGCTGTTTGTTGGTTGATGAAACCAAGTGTTAAGCTGGGCCAGGATTGAAGCTACATAATAATCTTTCAGTTTCGCTAGTCCTACCCCTCCAGCTCCTCTCATGTTTATGATGTTGCCGAATGTGCATCTTGCCCTTTTTCCCTGCCATATGTACCGGTTTACCATGGATTGGGCCCTGTTGAAGAAGGAACTAGGTACAGGTAACATTCTGAATAAATATAGAAATTGAGGGAGGAGGTTCATTTTAAAAGCTGCTAGGGGCCCCGACCAAGATAACTCACCTATAGAGATGCTTTGGAGTTTAGGGTGAAGCTCGTTTAGAAGAGGGATGTAATTTGCTTCTGTCTTTGGTGTTAGTGTGATTCCTAGGTACTTTTGCTTTCAATATTTTTATTAGAATTTTTCACAAAATCAGAGACAAGAGAGTAGAAACAATTTAAACAGAAATTGAAATGCAATGTAACATAGACAGGGAGATCGTTTGAATGGAAATGTATGATACAGTATAGGAACATCTTTAGGTGAACATCACAAATAACTCTCAGTGTTACTCAGGGGGTTGATGGTGTCATCATCTCCTCCCGGGCACCCCAACTGGGAACAACCCGTGCCCGGGGCAGGGACAACGTACCCCACCCTCAACTCCTCTAGGACTTACTTGAGATACGTTTATAATCGTTCAGGCTTCTGAGATTAAAGGAGACAATGTAACACAGGGAGAAAATCAGTACAAGTGGGCAATGAGAGAATAAGAGCAGTCAAATTATTGTACCGAGAGATGTCTAAGATTTAAGATGAGGACCTAATACCCAAAGGTCGCCCCCCTCCCCTAGACATATAAGGGTGGGAACATCTCCATGGGAAGTCCCTCCGGCACCCCAAATGGGTTCAAACTGTGCCGGGAGGTGAGCTCCTCCACTTCGGCTCCCCATGAATTTAAAAAGAGGGAGAAATAACTGACGTCAAACTTGAAAAAAGGAGATCTCTCGAGATGGCCTAGGTAGGTAATTTCCCTGTAAAGTAACCATCTATGCCTTGTTATCGGGACCGCATCCCTTACCGTCACTTGCTATGATAGTGTCCAAGCGGGTGTGCTTGGAAGTAAGAAGACAGAAAGAAAGTAAGAAAGGGAAGAAGCAGGAGTGTAGAGATTGCTCTGCTATAAACACCGGAGGGGCAAGGAAGTGGACATTGGATACTGAGACCCGGGACCAGGGAAATTCCCATATGATTGGCCCAAGGTTCCCAGATAGCATCAAATTTAGAGGTTGAGTTTAGGATGCGACTGGCAAGTTTTTCCTGTGTCATGATCCAGGATACCTTGCGTTTGAGTGCAAGGAAGGAAACCCTTGGCATTTTCCAGGCCTTGGCGATAGTCACCTTGGCCCCGAGCAGGATAAAGTGGATCAGTTTACGGGAGTTTTTAGTGGAGTTGGGAATATCAGCATTAAGCAGGGCTATAGTTGGGGATCTGGGCAGGAGGCATCCCGTTACTTTATGAATAAGGTTGAAAACTTTAGCCCAAAATTTTCTGATTCTTGGGCATTCCCACCAAATATGCGCCATAGAGCCCCGGAGAGTACATCCCGTGAAGCACAGTGGGTCTGCCGTAAGATATATGCTAGAGAGCCGGAGTGACGTCATGTACCATCTAGTTGAGACTTTAAGATTAGCTTCGATCAGGGAGGCATTGATGGCCCCCCGAAAGCTCTCTTGTTTACGTTAAGCCACCTGTCCAGATCCCAGTGGAATTCTAAGTCTTGTTCCCAAGCCTGCATATAAGGGAGTTTATCTTTCAGATGGGCAAGCGAGTGATAGATGATGGAAATACCCCCCCTCCGCGACCCCGGCTGACCACACCATTGTTCATAGGGAGAGATCAAGGGGGGAGTCGGTTTAGAAGACCAACGGGAAAGAAGGAAGTGCCTGATCTGGTGGAGTCTAAACCTCTCGGTCTTTGGTAACTCTAGCTTGCTCACACAATGACTCAGAGTGAGTGGGCCCTTAGGGGTGAGGAAGTGCCCAATTCGGTACAGTCCCTTATCCGTCCACCATTTGAAGGCCTTAATGTTGAGTCCAGGAGGGAAGTCTGGGTTATGGAATAAGTGTTCGAGTGGGCGTGTTTCAGAGATAGGGGTTTGGGATTTTTGTAGCACGTCCCAAGTGGACAATTCTTAGGATAGTACTGGAGAGAGAATGGGTGGACGCTGCTGATGAGGGACCCACAGGAGAAAGTCTAGGGTGTATGCAGGGACTGCTAGTGTCTCTATTTGAATCCAGTCCGGTCTCTCACCTGTAGAGTAGACTAGGGACAGCTGGGCTAATCTTGTGGCTTGGTAGTACCAGAAGAGGTTCGGAAGACCCAGGCCTCCCTCTGTTTTGGGTTGGCATATGGTCTTTTGGGAAATCCTGGAGCTTTTCTTCCCCCATATAAATTTGTTGATCTTTCTTTGAAACGCCTTAAGGTGTTCCTTATTAATGCGTAGAGGGAGTGATCTAAATAGATAGAGGATACGTGGGAGAAGGGTCATTTTAATAGCGTTGATTCTCCCTAGCCATGAGAGTTCCCCTTTGGACCATGCCTGCAAGTCGCTTTCTAGTTTTTTGTACCATGGGGGGAAATTTACTGTGTACAAATGTTCAATTTTTGGTGTCAATGTAACTCCTAGGTATTGGATAGAAGATTCGGACCAAGAGAACTTGGAAGTGTCTTCAAGTGATCGGCTAGCTCCTTAGGTAGCGAAACATTAAGGGCCTGGGATTTTGCGTAATTCACCTGAAGGCCTGAGATGTCTGAAAATTTGTCGAGAAGTTTAAAGAGGTTTGGAAGTGAAGTGACCGGAGAGGTGATAAAAAGGAGCACGTCGTCTGCAAAAAGGCCGCACTTATGGGTTTGGGGACCACACGAGACTCCCTGGATATTAGGGTTTGATCGAATCGCAATGGCGAGGGTTTTGATCTCCATGGCGAAAATGAGGGGGGATAATGGGCATTCCTGTCTGGTGCCCCGTGCAATTTTAGTCGTGGAGGAATAGTAGCCTTGGAGTCTGATTACTGCTGTTGGGTTAGAATAAAGTGCCTGGATGATCCCCCTGAATCGCGTTCCAAAACCCCAAGCTTCTAATAAACGCGTGATGTAGGGCCAGGATACTGAATCGAAGGCTTTTTGGAGGTCTAAAGAGAGGATCATGCCCTTTTGTTTTGGGCCCCCTTCCCAGTTTGATTGGAGAATGGAGATTATGTCTATGGCCCTCCGGATTTGGTCAGGACCCTGACGACCCGGAATAAACCAAACCTGATCCTTATGTATATACTGGTGTATAAAAGAGGCTAATCGGTTGGCGAGTAATTTGGTGAGGATCTTCAGATCATTATTGATTAAGGAGATGGGTTTGTAATTACCCACCTCCTCAGGATTCTTCCTGGGCTTGGGGATGACCGTAATGAATGCTGTGTTTAACTGGGGGTCCAGAGAGCCACCCGTGGTTTTAGAATTAAAGTCTTTGGCCATATAGGGGGCTAGCGTTTCGGCGAACGCCTTGTAGTAGGGTACTGAGAGGCCGTCTGGACCAGGGGCTGACCCAGTCTTCAGGCCTTTAATGACTTTCAGAATTTCTGCCGATGTGAAGGGTTCTTCCAGGGAGTCCCTGTGCTCAGGGGATAGAGTTGGGGCTGGGGCCTCTGAGAGGAAGTTGGAGAATGTCTCAAACTTGTTTGGAGATGGTGGGGAGTAGAGTTGGGCGTAAAACTTTTGAAAGGCTTCGAGGATCTTATTAGGGTTCGCTGTGGGGGTTGACCTGACACCCTGATTTTAGGGAGGGCATGCAACCTAATTTTAGGAGAGAGTTTAGACGCTAGCATGGAACCAATCTTGTCTTTTTGGTGGTAGAATTTTGCACCTGTCCATCTGATTTGTTTCTCGGCTTGCGCTGTTAGGACTAGATTTAGGGCAAGTCTAGCTGAGTCCAGGAGGTCAATGGGGGTTCTACCTGGGTCCTTTTTGTGATCGGTTTTGAGGGCCTTGTAATTAGTTTCCAGTCTCTCGATGTCTAGATGGCTCTCTTTTTTAATTTGGGATGAGATTTGTATGAGTTTCCCTCGTATGGTTGCTTTGTGAGTGGCCCAGAGCATTTCAGGGGATGTCTCTGCATTGTCATTGAGGGAAAAATACTCCTTCAGGGTTTCCTGAATTACAGCGAGTCTGGCTGGGTCTTTTAGTAAGGATTCATTAAGGCGCCAATTTAGAGAATGAGAGTTTGGTTTCGGCCTACCTAGGGTCAGGGTGACTATCGCGTTATCCGAGCTTACCGTGTCTGTAATCTTGGCAGAAATTACGGCTGGGGGAGACTAGAATGTGATCAATGTGGGCGTAGGACTATTGAGGATGTGAAAAGTGAGTGAAGTCCCATGTGGAGGGGTTTAATTCCCTCCATATGTCCACCAATCCGTAATTGTATAGTAATTTGGCAATTCTAAGGCTGGTTTTAGTTGGGCGAGTTAGTTGGGATGTTTTGGGCCTCCTTTTATCTAGGTTTTGGTCGAATGCTGAATTGGAGTCTCCTCCAAATATGACCGTTCCTTCCAGTAATGGGTTGACAACTCTAAATGTAAATGTGGCCTTCTATGGAGCCTTTAACCAATAAGTATCTTCCCCCTGGGTCTCTGTAATCAGAGATCCATGTGAAGTTGTAATTTTTAGTAAATAAGATTGCCGTACCACGTGTTTTATCCTGGGCGTTGGCAAGGTAAAAAAGCAGGTATTGTGAGTGTAGGAAACTGGGGCTGTACCGAATGGGAAAGTGGGTTTCCTGGACCATGATGATGTCCAACTTAAGTGTTTTTTTTATTGATTGAGCACTTTCCTTCTCTTAATTGCTGAGTTCAGGCCTTGGGTGTTATGAGTGGCTAGTTTAAGGTGTGGAGTTTAGTGGACTGTATTAACCATGGGGAGTCGGAGGGAGGGCACTTGCTGCACCATCATCACTTACCCAATGAAGCCATGTCGAGGCACGCGTCCTCTGGTGTTGGTGACACTGTAAGCTTCGTCGCATCTGGGGGTGAGGGCCAACCGCCGGTGTTTAGCTAAAAAAAAGGAAGGGATTAGAGAGAGAAAGAAGAAAGAGCAAGAAGACAAACAAGGGGTGGTCTCCATAGAGACCTAAGGGGCGTGGTCGGAAAGGAATCAACCAGGCCCCTTAACAAAGAAAAACCCCGGTCCCTGGTGGGACACAGAGTCTCTATCCCTCGAGCACGGGGTAAACCGAGCCCGGTGGGGTAGTCGAGTGTGCGAGGGACCCGCCCCAGGTCCCGCCGCGCCACAACCGCATATAAAGCATAACATTCAACTAGACCAACTGAAAAACACTTCTTAAAACAGATATACCCCAACATAACTTTGCCAGGACTGGCTTCCAACCCTAAGGAGGGGAACAAGCAGCCCTAGGATTTACATGTCCCCTTAGATGAAGTATGACCAAATCCCTCTCTCCGGAGGCCCCCAGGGTAATACCCATCCGGGGGACCAACCGGGGAGGGGAGTGCTCACATCCAACTCGAGGAGCCCGGAGATGGGTGAATGGTAATAGTTCAAGTAGCAGTCTCCCTAGAGAAAAAAGGAAGGCAGATGTTAATGTCACCATATGATGAGTTTATCCAGGCCTCTCCAAGGAGGCAGCGAGGGATGATGTTTAGGGTGGTTCATCCCCATGTTCCGGATGTGACAGGAACTGGAGGGCAACTGAAATAGGGGGTATGTAGAAGTAACTCCACAGGTATTGAGAAGTCAATGACCGCAGTGTGGGGAAGAACCCCTCCATGGAGTCTCAAGGGCGAAGAGAAGATGCAGGGACTTTGGCCCAAATGGATGATCTTAAGAAGGTTTAATTTCCTTCGCTCTCTTGGATTTAGCTTGGGACCAAAGCGGTACCGGAAAAGGAGAGTGTCTTGCCCATCCAGACGAATTTAGTCGCGAAGGGGAAGGCCCACCAGTATTTAATGTTATTATTGGATAAGGCTAGGAGAAGTGGCTTGAGGGCTCTCTGTCGTAGAATTGTGGATGGGGAAATGTCAGCAAATATTTGGATTTGATGGCCTTGGCAGGATAGCTGAGGGTTGTTGCGGGATAGTTTCAGTACTTCCTCCTTGATGGCATAAAAGTGTGGCTTTACAATAATATCCCTAGGGGATCCGTCCCTCCTGGGGGGGCCTAAGGCTCTGTGGGCTCGGTCCAGCTCCATACGGTGTTCTGGGATCCCTGGGATTAGGTTTTGGAGTAAGTCCCGCACAGCGCCAGGGGTGTCTGTTATGGACTCTGGGAGGCCGCGTACTCTAAAGTTATACCTTCTGGAGCAGTTTTCCAGATCATCTGTTCTGGAAAGGGCTGTGTCTAACTGATTCTGGAGGACTTGGATATTATCTGTGTTTTAGTTCATCCTGGAGGCTGTTACATCAACCTTGTGCTCTATGGCCTCTATTCTGCTTCCCAGGGCTTGAAAGTCTGTACAAATTTCACCTGTAATTTTGGCTGCTGTCACGGCCAGGCCTTTTTCCAATAAGTCAGCAAAGCGATTGAACATATCATTCATCTGGGTGTTCAGGCCCCTGTTATATGGTCCTATCTCCGGTGTCTGGAGAATAGAGTCTGGGGAGTTGTAGGCCTGAACAGGCCCGTCTGGTGTGAGGGCCCCCTCCACTAGTGCGTGGGCAATGAGGGATTCTGTGGAGGCCAGTGAGGGGGTCATTGTGTGTGGGCCAGTCCCCAGGGAAACTGGGGGGTAAGGTAGGATGGCAGGGGAGATCACTTGCCTGTGGTCTCTTTCCCCCTCAGCACATGTGGCGAGCTTGCTTGCTGCGGCGGCCATCTTGGTACACCCGGGATCGGCCTGCTCCTTAAAACGGGGCTCCAGGCTCCTTTGTGCGGGTGGTCCAGACATCCAGAGTGGTCCTGGGGTGTTCAGAGCCTAAGGTGGGGGAGAATCGGCTGTCTGGTCATGCTAGGTGGACCAGTGTGGATGGCGGTTTCACTGGGGCGGTGCGGAGCTCCCGGCCTAAGCTGCCATCACGGAGCTTTGTGTATGCGCACTCCGATTCCTAGGTACCTGTGTCACTCCACACATTATGTCATCAGCAAATAAGCTGATTGTGTGTGATGATTCATAACCTCTGAATCCAGAAATGCCAGGATGGGTTCAAATATATGTGGCGAGTGGTTCCATAAGCAAATTGAAAATTAGTGGGGAAAGTGGGCATTCCCGATGAGTCCCATTCATAATGGTAAAGGGAGTGGAGAGTACTCCCGAGGTATATACTTGGGCAGACGGTGTAGTGTACAAGGCCATTATAGCCAAGTGTATAGGGCCCACAAATCCAAAGGCCAATAGGGCCTTGTCCAGATATCCCTAGTGGATGTGATCAAAAGCCTTCTCTGCATCCAGGGCTAGAAACAGAGAAGGCTTCTTTTGTTGGTTGGCACAGTGGGTTATATTGATGAGTCTTCGAGTGGCATCTGTGGCCTGGCGGCCTTTGGTAAATCCGGATTGATCTGGATTAATAAGTAGGGGGAAAATGTCCCTCAGACAAAGGGGATATAAGTTTGGCATGCAATTTAAGATCATTATTAAGGAGGGAGATAGGCCTAAAATTTTGTGGTGATGTTGGTTCTTTCCCTGGCTTGGGTAACGTTATGATCAGTGTCTGTAGCATTTCCTGAGGAAAGGAGGAAGAGGCAGCTGCAATGTTAACCACTTCACCCCGGGAAGGTTTTCCAGCTTTAGGACCAGAGCACTTTTTTCAATTTGGCACTGCGCCGCTTTAACTGGCAATTGTGCGGACTTGCAATACAGTAATCAAACAAAATTGCGTCCTTTTTTCCCACAAATAGAGCTTTCTTTCGGTGGTATTTGTTCACCTCTGCACTTTTTATTTTTTGCGATATAAACAAAAACAGAACGAAAAATTTGAAAAAAAATGATATTTTCAACTTTATGTTATTACAACAATACAATAAACTAAATTTTAGTCATACATTTTTGCCAAAATGCATTTAGCCACATGTCTCGGGTAAAAAAAAAAAGTCAATTAATTAAAAAAAAAAAAAAAAAAAAGTCAATTAGCGTATATTTATTGGTTTGCACACTATTTATAGCATCTACAAACTAGGGTACATTTTCTGGAATTTCTGCAGCTTTTATTTTATGACTGGTCATCTCATTTCTTGAGGTGCTAAAATGGAGGGGAAGTACAAACCCCCCCCCAAATTACACCATTTTGGAAAGTAGACACCCCAAGGAATTGGCTGAGAGGCATGTTGAGCCCATTGAATATTTTATTTTTTTGTCATAAGTGATTGAAAGATGACCAAAAATAAAATTTTCACAAAGTTGTTACTGAAATGATATATTGCTTACACATACCATGGGTATATTTGGAATTACACCCCAAAATACATTCTGCTGCTTCTCCTGAGTACGGGGATACCCCATATGTGAGACTTTTTGGGAGTATATCTGCATACGGGACCCCAAAAACCAAGCACCGCCTTCTGGATTTCTAAGGGCAAAAATGTATGCCTTCACCCCACACTACCTATCTCAGTTGCAGAGGCCATGAAATGCCCAGATAGCACAAGCCCCTCCCCAAATTACCCCATTTTGGAAAGTAGACACCCCAAGCTATTTGCTGAGAGGCATGTTGAGTCCATGGAATATTTTATATCTTGCCACAAGTTTTGGGGAAATGACAATTTTTTTCCCCACAAAGTTGTCACTAAATGATATGTTGCTTGAACATGCCATGGGTATATGTGAAATTACACCCCAAAATACATTCTGCTGCTTCTTCTGAATACGGGGATACCACATATGTGAGACTTTCTGGCAGTCTAGCCGTGTACGGGACCCCAAAAACCAATCACAAGCAAATAGCTTGGAGTGTCTACTATCCAAAATTGGGTCATTTGGGGGGCTTTTGTGCTACCTTGATATTTCAGGGCCTCCAAAAACGTGATGGGTACTGAGGAGTAAAATCACCATTTTATGCACTTAGAAAGCCTGAAGGCGGTGATTGGTTTTCGGGGTCCTGTACGCGGATAGGCTCCCAAAAAGTCTCACACATGGGGTATCCCCATACTCAGGAGAAGCAGCAGAATGTATTTTGGGGTGTAATTCCACATATACCCATGGCATGTGTGAGCAAAATACCATTTCAGTGACAGCTTTGTGTAAAAAAAATAAAAATAAATAAAATTTGTCATTTCCTCGAAACTTGTGGCAAAATATAAAATATTCCATGGACTCAACATGCCTCTCAGCAGATAGATTGGGGTGTCTACTTTCCAAAATGGGGTCATTTGGGTTTTTTTGCTATCTGGGAAGTTCATGGCCTCCGAAACCTGGATAGGTAGTGTGGGGTGAAGGCATAAATTTTCGCCCTTAGAAATCCTGAAGGAGATGATTGGTTTTCGGGGTCCCGTATGCAGATAGACTCACAAAAAGTCTCACACATGGGGTAACCCCATACTCAGGAGAAGCAGCAGAATGTATTTTGGGGTGTAATTCCACACATACCCATGGCATGGGTGAGCAATATATCATTTCAGTGACAACTTTGTGTAATTTTTTTTTTGTCACTTTTCAATCATTTATGACAAACAAATAATATATTCAATGGACTCAACATGCCTCTCAGAAAATAGCTTGGGGTGTCTACTTTCCAAAATGGTGTCATTTGGGGGGGGGGTTTTGAACTGTTCTGGCTTTTTATGGCCAACATCACCCACTCTTCTAACCACTTGAACCACCAAGTCTTTTCTGACACTTTTTATTTACATGAAAATTTTTTTTTTTTTGCTAGAAAATTACTTTGAACCCTCAAACATTATATATATTTTTTAAAGCAGAGGCCCTACAGATTTAAATAGTGGGTGTTACAATCTTTTTTTTCACAAAGTATTTGCGCAGCGATTTTTCAAACGCAATTTTTGGGGAAAAAAACACTTTTTTGAATTTTAATTTTAACAAAAACATACTATTTTGCCCAAATGTTTGGTGAAATATAAAAGTTGATCTCATGCCGAGTGCATAGACACCAAACATGACATGCTTTAAAAATGACGCACACCCGCAAAGCGGCGACAAACTATATACATTTTTTTTTTTTTTTACTTTAGTTTTTATTGATAAGTAATAATAATACAGTAAATACGATAGCATAGATTACAATCGTAAGTAAGCATAACGAGTACATATGTAGAAAAGAAAAAGTAGCAGACATTTCTATTCGAACTAGTTGTCCAGAACCTTGTATATATGTAATGTAAGAATAACTGTCACACACAGACAACCGAGCAGGGGTTTACTGCGAGAGCGGAACGCGCCGGCCCCGAAAGTGGGTCAGCGCCTCCTGCTAGCACAGTGTAGCATGGAGAAAGCTAAGTAGCCATTAGCTGCTGGAAGCAGATAGATACAATGATACCTTCAAAATCCGTTCACAAGTCGCTCTAGTAGGGACTCTGCTTAGTGTTGCATGTTACATTTGGGGTGTTGTATCCAACGGATCCATCTTCTCTGGAAAAGTGGGACTTGCAGGTGTGCCTTGGCATACATGAATTCCATAAGACATTGGTTGTTTAATGGAGAGTGTATGTCCCCAATAGATGGGGGATCTGTTGATTTCCATCTCCTAGCCACGGAAAGTCTGCCGGCAATAAGAACATGAGTTGCAAGAGCATGAGTGTCGAATGGCCAAGACTGCAAGTCCAATCCAAATAGAATGAGTTGAGGAGAGAGGGTTATAGGCATGCTCATCAGGTCCGACAGGAACTCTGCCACTTCAGACCAAAAATTTGTCAGTTTGGGGCATGACCACCATATGTGTATGGACGAACCTATCATACCACATGATCTCCAGCAGAGAGCTGAGTGTGTCGAATATATATTGGCAAGTTTTGCTGGGGTAAGATACCAGTTGTGCACTAATTTTTGGACTCCTTCCCAGTGAGTGAGACATTTGGAGACTTTTAATGGGAGTCGCAAGGAACTAAGCCACTCCTGGAGGGTGTACGTGCATTGTAGCTGGTGTTCCCATTTAAGGAAGCTGCTTGGCTTTGTGTCAGT
>BLSH010171389.1:48522-69664 GCA_018402905.1 Glandirana rugosa
TAAAGGTTACCGTGTGCTGTCCCGACGGGTGACAGAAGTAATTAGAAGCGAGATTAATACCTTGGGAATCGCCACCGGTAAGCGAGTGTACTAAGGTAGGTACCCCATAGGTAATGGAGGACGCTTGTATTTTAGCCAGAGATGCGTCTACTACACTATTAGAGGTAGTGTCTAGGCGACGACAGTGACGGTGTAGATGTGGTTTGTGATCTGGATAAGTCGTTCCGGAGGGATATGTTTTAATTGATAAGGTTTAGTCGATACTATCCCCATTTAGAACTGGGGTTTAGGTTTTCACCCCAGTGTCTATAGTGTAGGAAGAGGTGTGGTAATAAATACATTTTGGACAGAGCTATACGCCCCGTCCAGGAAGCTTTGACATCTTTCAAATTATGTGTCACCTTGTGCAACTTGTCCAACAATTGAGTAAAATTATGTGATAGCATACGGGAGGAGGGTGCAATCAGAGAGATCCCCAGATATGGAAGTGTCGAATTAGGAGCCCAGGAGAAGGATGTGATATCTGTGACCCCACTTTTGGATTTGGGGTCAAGATTTACCCCTATCATAGCTGATTTGGAATAGTTAATTTTGTATAGGGAGGCCTTGCTGAATAGGTCTAGTGTTTGGTGTAGATGTGGCAGTGACAGCAGCGGATCTGTGATGGAGATTATCACATCATCTGCGTAGAGACCGATTTTATGTTCGCAGGAGGTAATGGATACCCCATGGATGGAATCATGTGAGCGAATGGCCACCGCTAAGGGTTCCATAATTAGAGCGAAGATTAATGAAGACAGTGGGCAGCCCTGTCGTGTGCCATTGGAAATTCTAATAGGTTCAGAGAAAATCCCCAAAGAGAGCACTCTGGCGTTTGGAGCTGAGTACAGAGCCATGATGGCTCCTAGAAGTGTGCCTGAAATGCCAAATTTTAGCAGTACCGCTTTCAAGAAGCTCCAATCCACCCTGTCAAACGCCTTCTCTGCGTCAAGCGATATGAACAGAGAAGGCGTCCCACTTCTCTCCACCCATTGAAGGAGGTCTATATATCGCCTTGTTCCATCTGAAGCCTGTCTGCCATTTATAAAGCCCACTTGGTCTGGATGTACAAGTCGGGAGATTACAGAGGCTAGGCGGGCTGCTAGAAGTTTAGCGTAAAGTTTTGTGTCCGTGTTTAGGAGAGAGATTGGCCTGTAGTTAGCTATATACATTTTTAAAAGCCTTTAACAGCCTTTACAGGTTACCACTTTAGATCTGCAGAGGAGGTCTACTGCCAGAATTACTGCCCTTGATCTGGCGTTCGCGGTGATACCTCACATGCATGGTGAAATTGTTGTTACATATGACACGAAACTGACGCTTGCGTCCACATTTTGCGCGTGCATGGGGGGCAGGGGTGCATTTTTTTTTTTTATTATTCATTTTGCTTTTTATTTCATTTTTAAACTGTCCCTTTCATCTTTTTCCTTTTTTTTTTTTATAATTTTTTATTTTTATCACAGGGATTTTAAATATCCCCTATGATAAAAATAGGTATTGTCGCATATAATTTTTTTTAAATTTGGGGTCTACTAAATGCTAGATCTTTCCCCAGCCCTTAAAGCATCTGACCACACCAAAATCGATTTGATAAGATGCTTCCCCAATTTCCCAATGGCGCTGTTTATATCTGGCGAAACCGAAGTCACAAAATGCTCGTAGCCTCCGGTTTCTTAGGCCATGGAGATGATTGGAGCCATTCTAGTCTTCAATCAGCTCTATGGTAAGCTGATGGAACCACCAGCTGCATTCTCACTTTCCCCAGTGGGACAGGAGAGCCTGAGAAGACCAGCAACATACTAGTATGTCGCTGGTCCTTGTTGGGCATACATTGTAATGTTCTTTTTTTCATGAAAAAAAGAATCAATCGGTGGGTATGCCCACCATTAGAAAACCTCCCTTCATCCTTCCACTTCTAATGGTGGGCATAGCCACTTTTAAAAAAATATATACCGGAGCATAGGGGCAATCCGCCCCAATTTCCACCCACTGCCCCTATGCTCCGGTATATTTGCTCTTTTTTTAACTGTGGTGGTGAAATCACCACCAACAGCACTGGAGTCGCTGCTTTATATATGGTGGTAGCAAAAGCTATTGCTGTCACCCTAAATAAATCAGCGATGCAGCTGGCGTACCTGAAACTTAAATAAAGATCAATAAAAATAGTAACACATAAAAAAATAACACTCCTGCTAAGAATAAAAAAATAATTACATGTTACATAAAAAAAAAAAACCACTATAATAAACCGCAACAAAACATTACAGATATGCATAAACAACAATAGAGAGAGCAATAGAAAGAGAATAGAGAGAAAATGGAGATAGAAAAATGTTTTTGGTTTTTATAACTTTTATTTTTTTGGTACGCTTTTTTTTATAACAATGAACAGTAAAGGCTAGGGTCTCCAAAAATGCAGTGACATCTTTGGAGACCCTGTGAAAGTGTGTCCTATTTCTATGTAGTGCTGATGCAGAGACCAGGCTGGTCCAAACAGGTGGGGTAATAATATTGGGTGTCACGCCTGTATCCGTTTTGTCGGCAGACACGACATCTTTTTTGGGGGTATCGTTGGGTAGAGGTACCAGGGATGGCATGTAGATAATGCCGTCCATGCAGCCGGCTCACTGTATGTGGATTTGGAACTTGGGGTGCAGAACCATCTGGATACAGAAGGGCTCTGATGATCTCTTCCTGGAATGGCAGGAGAGGTCCAGTCTGTCCTGACGCTTTGTATAGCACAAAAGCATTCAGCAAAGCCAATTGAAAGAAGTAAATAGACACGTTTTTGTACCAGCGTCTGGATTTACAGGCGATTAAGTACAATGCCAATAACTGCAGGCTCTCTCCCCCCGACTAAGTCGGGAATCTACCAGCCGTTGGGGGAAGCCCCGGCGATTAGGTCGCAAGGTGCCACATGCGCCAATTTGGTGATCAAGTAAGTGACTAATAAGTGACACGCTTGTGTAGTAATTGTCCAAGTACAAATGGTACTCCTTTTCGAATAAGGGTGACACCAAGCTCCACACAATTTTGCCAGCACTCCCCATGTAGTCTGGGCATCCTTCCAGCTCTGTGCGGCTATCTTTGCCCTCATAAACCATAAAAATACATGTATAGCCTGTGGCCCTGTCACAGAGCTTATACAACTTGACCCCGTATCTGGAACGCTAGTTGGGGACGTACTGTTTGAATACAAGACGGCCATCAAATTTAATCAGGGACTCATCCACGCACACAACTTGGTTGGGAATAAAATGTGCTGCGAACGTCTGGTTGAAGTGGTTTATGAGGGACCGAATTTTGTAGAGCTGGTCAAATTCAGGGTCTCCATATGGACAATCGAGTCGATTGTCACTGAAGTGCATGAACCGCAGGATCTGCTCATATCGTGTCCTGGCCATGGAAGCAGAGTAGACATACATGTGATGAATTGAGTCAGTGGACCAATATAACCGCAATTCAGGTAGTTTATGTATGCCCATGTTGAGGGTGAGGCCCAGAAAAGTCTTAAATTCGGAAACCGTAATTGGTTTCCAATTTCTGGCAAGTGACAAATGGGGATTAGCGGCGATGTATCGACCAGCATATAAATTGCTTTGGTCCACAATAGATCTATAGAGATCTTCGGTGAAATACAGCGAAATAAAATCAATGGCCCTAAAATCAACTGTATTCACCTGAATTCTGGGTTGGGCAGTGAATGGGGGAATTACGGGCGCTGCATCAGTAGTGGGTTGCCAATTAGGGTTTGCAAACGTGTCAGGAAGGGCACTATGGGCTCTGCAGGCCTGTGTTCTTTGTCTCCATGGCTGCGGGGCATTACTTGTGCTAGCCACACCAGCTTGAACTGCACTTATGGGACTCGCCACGTCACCAAGTGTTACTGCAGTGCTGGTTGTATGACCAGGATGTACTAGGCCGCTGGTGCTTGCCAGGTCACCAGAAGGGGTAGCAGCGCTAGTACTGGCTCTCTGCTCCATACGAGAGCCCTGCAGTTCTTGCACCTCAGCAACAGCTAAATGGGATCTGGTACGCCTGATCTTAGCAGGGACCACCCAATCGTCAGAGCTATCTGTCATGGAGCCGCTGTCGATTACTAAGTAGATTGGTGAGTCTGAATCTGACAGTGAGTCTTCCCCATCGCTCTCATCTGCATACTCACAATCGCGTAGGCCTCATCACCAGTGTACCTTGGATTAGACATGGCCTCTAAATTTATAGGTACACAAGTGAGACTCACAGGCAAAAAAGTGCACCTGGTTGTCAGAGCCTGTGTCAAGTCGCTACCAAAATCACTGTCAGAATTTGCAGGGATCGGGCGTGATCTCTGCGAAGGCTGCAGATATGTGTTTTGTAAGTGACAGCGATCTATTGATCCTGCACTTGGGTGGGCTGCCTGGGCAGAGAGGCTAAACGCAGGTGCTAGCAGTTATCTGGGCTGATCCCGCTAACGCTGCGTTTTTTAGAACACTAATCTAAGGGGGACGCTAATATATATATCTGATCAGATCGCAGATATTGATCTGATCAGATATTACAATAATATCTAACACCTATCTAATGTGTGTGTGCGTGTCAGAGTACCTAACTAACTGGCCCTACCTGGGGTTTGTGCTGACCCTAACGCACGCTAAAACCTAACTGGGCTCACCGACGGGCGATCGGGGGTTAAAACCTATAAAAGGTATATAAAATAATATACGGCGGGTAATCAGATGGGGAAAAAAACTAGCTAGCTAGCTAGCGTCACCCGTGACACTTATACAGTGATCACAGGTGACAGGGGGCAATCAAGGGGTTAAAACTTTTATTGGGGGGGCAAGGGGGGTATTTACACCTACCTAGGCCTACTAGTAACCTATCCTAACACTTATTTAGTGTCACAAGGGTCACAAGTACAGCAATCGGTAAAAATCAGATCGCTGCACTATATGACACTGTGACAGGGAGTGACAGGGAGTGAAGGGGTTAACTGGCGGGCAATCAGGGGGCGATCAAAGGGTTAAATGTGCCTATGTGACCTGGTGTCAGTGTGGTGTTGGTGCAACTCACGTTTTTGATGTCTCTCTCTCCTCTCTGCAACGGAAAAGAAAGCAGAGAGGGGAGATGACATCACTTCCCCTGCCTGTGTTTACATTTCACAGGCAGGGGAAGAAATCCCATTCGCTGGACGATCAACAGGAATAGACCAAAATCCATTGGTCTATTCCTGTTGACTGAACGAATGGGACCGCCGCGACGCGCTCAGCGTCCACACCGCCGCAGTAAATATACTGCGTGCAGTGTGGAACCGGTTAAAAATGCAAGTTAAATAGGGTGTCAGTATATGTTTAAAGGTCTTATAATACTCCCCTATAAAACCGTCCTGGAGACTTATTATTTGGTAGCAAATCAATCGCTCTTTGTAGTTCACAGGGTTAAAATGGAGAATTTAGTTTTAGTAATTGATCTGAGAAAGTGACAATTTGTGTAGGAATGTGTTGATCAATTCAGGGGTTGGTTGAAAAGTTTCTGGATCCTTGTTGAGGTTATACAAGGATCCATAATAGGTGCTAAAAGCATCCGCTATGTCCTTGGGATGGTAATGTTTCTCTTTAGTGGTTTGGTGAATTACATATGATATTTTGGATTTGTATATGCAGCCACGTAGACGCTGTGCCAATACCTTACCAGCTCTATTTCTATTGGCATAGAACATCATCTTAACCACTTCAATACAAGACACTTACACCCCCTTCCTTCCCAGACCAACTTTCAGCTTTTAGCGCTCTCACATTTGAATGATAATTACTCAGTCATGCAAAACTGTACCTAAGCAACATTTTTATCATTTTTTTCACACAAATAGAGCTTTCTTTCGGTGGCATTTAATCACCTCTGGGTTTTTTATTTTTTGCGACATGAGTGAAAAAAGAGCGAAATTTTTGAAAAGAAAACACTTTTTTTTTAGTTTCTATGATAAAATTTTGCAGATAAGTCATTTTTGTTCATAAATTTGGGCCAAAACCTATACAGCTACCCATCTTTGGTAGAAATAACCCAAATAAGTGTTATAGAAAGTTATAGAGTCTACAAGCTATGGTGTCAATTATTGAAAATTGATCACGCCTGATGTACTGATGGCCTATCTCATTTCTTAAGGCCCTGAAATGTCAGGACAGTACAAATAGCCCCCAAATTATCCATTTTTGAAAAGTAGACAGTCTGAGGTATTTAGTAAGAGGCATGGTGAGTTTTTTATGCAGGGAGCACCGTCAGGCGTTCTAGGAGCAGAAATTTCTCATCTAATTTCCTAACAACCTATTACACTTTTGAAGGCCCTGGAGCACCAGGACAATGGAATTACCCACAAAATGACCCCATTTTGGAAAGTAAACACCCCAACGAATAATCTATGAGGCATTATGAGTCTTTTGTACAGTTTGTGTTTTTTCACAAGTCTTTGAAATACACAATATTTTTACACAAAGTGGTCAATTTATAAGATATTTCTAACACAAAGTATGTACATAGCAGAAATGTCACCCAAAATTACATTCTGCTACTCGTCCCGAGTATGGCGATACCACATATGTGAGACTTTTACACAGCCTGGTCACATAGAGAGGTCCAACATTGAAGTAGCACCTTCAGGCGTTCTAGGAGCATAAATTAAACATCTAATTTCATTCCAACCTATCACACTTTTGAAGGTCCTGGAGCACCAGGGCATTGTAATTACCCACAAAATGACCACCTTTTGGAAAGCAAACACCCCAATGTATATTTTATGAGGCATGGGCTGCAGATAGGTACTCAGGTACTCTGATGGACTGGTAAAAGGTACTCGGGTACTCTGATGGACTGGTAAAAAGTTCCGGGTACTCTGATGGGCCGGTGTCAGGTACTCGGGTACTCAGATGGTCTGGTGACAGGTACTCGGGTACTCTTATGGGCTGCAGATAGGAACTCGGGTACTCTTATGGACTGGTAAAAGGTATTCGGGTATTCTAATGGACAGGTAAAACATTCTTGGGTACTCAGATGGGCTGGTGACAGGTACTCGGGTACTCAGATTGGCTAGTGACAGGCACTTGGGTACTCTGGCTAGTGACAGGTACTAGGGTACTCAGATGGGCTAGTGACAGGTACTCGGGTACTCAGATGCGCTAATGTCAGGTACTAGGGTACTCAGATGGGCTAATGACAGGTACTCAGATGGACTGGTGACAGGTACACGGGTACTCTGATGGGCTGGTGACAGGTACTCGGGTACTCTGATGGGCTGGTGACAAGTACTTGGGTACTCTCACAGGCTTGTGACAGGTACTCAGGTACTCTCATGGGTTGAAGATAGGTACTTGGGTACTCTGATTGGCTGGTGACAAGTACTCAGGTACTCTGATGGGCTGGAGACAAGTACTCGGGTACTCTTATGGGCTGGTTACAGGTACTTGGGTACTTTCATGGGTTGATGACAGGTACTCAGGTACTGTGATGGGCTGGTGACAGGTACTCACTCAGGTACTGTGATGGGCTGGTGACAGGTACTCGGGTACTCAGATGGGTTGGTGACAGGTACTCGGGTACTGTGATGGGCTGGTGACAGGTACTCGGGTACTCAGATGGGTTGGTGACAGGTACTTGGTTACTCTGATGGACTGGTGACAGGTACTCGGGTACCCTGATGGGCTGGTGACAGGTATTTGGGTACTCTGATGGGCTGGTGACAGGTACTCGGGTACTCTGATGGGCTGGTGAAAAATACTCGGGTACTCGGAGGTACTGGTGACAGATACTCGGGTACTCTGATGGGCTAGTGACAGATACTCAGGTTCTCTGATGGGCTGGTGACAGGTACTCATGTACTCAGAAGGGTTGGTACTCTCATGGACTGGTGACAGGTACTCGGGTACTCAGATGTGTTGATGATAGGTACTCACATACTCTAATGGGCTGGTGACAAGTACTCGAGTACTCTAATGGGCTGGTGACAGGTACTCGGGTACTCAGATGGGTTGGTGACAGGCACCTGTGTACTCAGCTGGGCTGGTGACAGGTACCCGGGTACTCAGATGGGCTGGTGACAGGTACTCGGGTACTCTGATGGGTTAATGACAAGTACTTGGGTACTCTGATGGGCTGGTAACAGATACTCGGGTACTCTGATGAGCAGGTGACAGGTACTTTGATGGGCTGTGACAGGTACTTTGATGGGGTGGTGACAGGTACTCTTTATTACCAGGGGGATAATCAGTGTGATGCACACCGTAAGCGGTATCGAGCTGTTACCTCTATCTCCTAGCTCGTTACCGTGGTTTGTTGACATCATGTGACTGGCTGTAATTGAACACAGCTGGTCACGTGGTAAAGAGCCAATTTTGTTGGCTCTTTACCTTGATTGGGGTTGGACTTTGTCTGAGGGACAAGCCTGAACCCCAATCACGCGCTGCGCGACCCCGGGGGTGCGCATGAGCGGCGTGCACGCCAAAGCTTTGTTATGGTTGGAAGTGACCGGTTGTGATAGGACACAGCCGGTCACATGGTAAAGAGCCAATGTCATTGGCTCTTTACCCCGATCATGGATAACCGGTGTCCAGAGGAACAAGCCCAACCCCCTGGGGACCCGCATCATATGACGTCCACACAGGATGGGGAGTGCACCTTGCCAGCGTATTATTACTATACTCCGGTAAGGAAGGGGTTAAGCCTTCTAAAGAGAAACTGTCCAGTAAATGTGTTTGAAGGTCACAGCTGTGTTAATTTTTTAGAAATTCAGGGTGATGGTGTTTGTTTATTTATTACATCTAATGCATGGATTTCATCTGTAATTTCTTTTAATTGTTTTTGACGCTGCCTCTTAACTCCTGCCACCAGATTAATAAAACTCCCCACACGCCCTATGGACGTTCCATAAGGTAAAAGTGTCTTCTACTAATGCATCATTGTCTGAAAATAGTCCAATACGTTATTTTCTAATATAAGTTTGGTATGAGGTTTCTGTTATAGAGACGGGTTTGCTCTCCATATCGGATTAGATGTGGTGGAGAGAGAATCTTCTATTGTTATTGTTGCTGAGGCATGATCGGACCATGTGATTGTATTAATTGAGGTTGCGATAGTTTTGGTCAATATCCATTGGTGTACCAAAAAGAAGTCTATGCGTGAGTAAGATTGGTGAGCTGTAGAAAAAAGTAGTCTCTTTCTCCTGGGGGAAAGCACTGCCAAGCATCAAAGAGATCGTTATGATGTATCTAGTTTTGAAGTGAGGGGCTTTATCTTTTAGGTGCTGATGTAGAGTCTATAGTAGGGTCAGATGTGAGGTTCATATCTCCACATATTATTAATGAACCTTTTTGATGCATGCATATTTTTCGTAGAAGCTTTATTGAGGAAACGCAATTGATGGGAGTTTGGTGCATAAATATTTGCAATGGTATAGGTTGTTGAGTTGATGTCACAAATTAAGAGGATATATCGTCCTTGTGTATCCTTGATTCCTCCATTCAATGTAAAAGAGTCCATATCAATGATGACTCCTCTTTTTTTTGAGTCTGTGTTTGCAGTGTAAACATGCGGAAAGCTTTTATCCGAACATTTGGGAGGTGCTTGGTTGCAAAAATGTGATTCCTGTGAACAGAGGATATCACATTTATATTGTAAAGCTTCATTACACATAGACCTCCTCTTAACTGGATGATTGAGTATTTTTGTGTTTATTATAAGAAACTTCACTCCCATTTAAATGTCCCAAGAATGAAATGATTGTTAACTTTACCACACATTTTCCTTGCTTTAGCTTGGGGCTCCCCCCAGTGGTTAAAAAGGGTATCATCTCCTTCACATGTGAAGAACAAAAGAGTTATGTTAATTGTACTTAAAGTTGCAGATTGATTTTCAGACCACTATTTCTGAAGTGATTCCCATCTTTGGGTTGTCCAAGGAGAGGGATTTCCAAGAGCAATCCTTAAAGCATGCAGTGGAGCAAGGTAGCTCAGGGTGTAGATGGGGTGTAGATCATAAATCTTCTGAGGGCAGATCTGGGTAGGGACTTTTCCACACAGGCTCGGATACGTGCAGCACTTTGGAGAATTTCCAAGGGATCTTGAAACTGACTGCAGCAAGTTAACAAAAGGATTAATAAAAATGATAACAAAACAAAAATAGACAACCATAACAGTTATTAACCAAAGAAGGGCACATAGTACCCGGGTGCAGCTTTCTGCTGCTCAGGTTCATTAGGAGTTAGGTTTGTGTTTGAAAGGGGTCTCATTGTTCCCAAGAACATCAGGGTTGTTTATGCTTTTGTTTCCAGGTTCAGTTAGGCTTCTGGTATTTATGGCTGTAACAACCTTCCAGTCAGGTTCAACAGGTGGGATGTTGTGTGATGTAGTAGGGTTATTAGCAGGTTCTGGAATAATTTGCCATTTTTTGAGCAATATCAATCCTTTTTCCAAAAAATCCACTATATGTGTAGCTCCATCTCTAGTTATTGTTTTCTTTGTAGGATACCCCCATTTGTAACCAATGTTGTGGTTTCTAAGGGCTTTGGTGATAGTAGTAAGGATTTTCCTCTTTTGTAGTGTGTACTGCGACAGGTCTGCAAAGAATTGAAGCTTCTGGTATTGTAAAGGTATGTTCTCTCCTCTGCGCATTGCTGTCATCAGCTTTTCCTTGATATGATAAAAATGCATGCGCAATATCACATCTCTGGGGGTTTGATCCAATAGATATGCTGGCTTAGGTAAGTGGTGGATTCTATCTATGATAATATCTAGATCCGTGAGATCTGGTAGTATTCCCTTAAAGAGATCCATAGCATAGGCCTGCAGGTCTCCCTGTTGGACAGATTCTGGAATCCCCCTAATTTTTAGGTTGTTCCTTCTACTGCTGTCTTCCATATCTGCAATTTTAGCTTTTAGGGTATCCGTCTCACTATCCTTCCCCTCATGTGCAACTACTAGATCATTGATGGTTGATGCAAACTCCCCAATCTTAGACTCCACATGGTGCACTCTGTGTTCAACATCCTGAATTTCTCTATTGAATTTCTGCATGCAGTTGACCATGTCTGCCTGCAAGGAACTCCTCAAGGATAGTAGCATATCTTTTAGCACTGAGTCAATCACTGTTGCATTAGAGATTAGGAATTCTTCAATTGAATCTGGGAGTTCTCTTGTATCCTCTCCAGAATCAGTAAGTGTGATGACTGTGGGGCTGCAGCCACTGCCATCCACCCTGAATTTAGCCTTAGCTGGGCTAGCAGATTGAGGTGTGGGAGGATAGGATCTGTTTGGGGATCCATTATTTCCAGCTTTTGAGCTGGATTTAGATGTCTGAGAATTGTGGATGTGTGCAGGGGTGGAAGACGAACCGGCACCATCTTGCCTACCTTCGCCCTGCTGCTGTGTGAAGTTCATGGTTAATTTCTGTGGCTTCCTTTCTTCCTTACGCTTCCTCGACATTGTCCCCAGGTTGTGGCAGTGTGGATTGCCCGGGCAGAGTGGGTGAAATTGCCCCTGGATGTTTGCTTGGCGCCGCTGACCGGCTCTGGTTCTCAGAGCTCCCTGATCAAGCTGCCATCACGGTCCGCGGCCGGCCACGCCCCCCCGCCCCACTGTTTTTGAGTATAGATTCTCAAGAGCAGGGCCCTCTTAATCCTCTTGTATTAAATTGCATTGTAATTGTATTTAAACTATTGGCACTACATAAATCCTGAATAATAATAACAAATATGGGGATGAGAGTGGATACAGGGAATGCAGGATTGTTGATTTAAATTTTTTTATGCACTCTGTTTTGAAACTTTAAATCAGAACAAATTCATAATATATTCATTTGTATGAATTCTGCATTTCAGTGGAACAAGAATCTGATATATACCACTCTACATAATGCAACAATAATATATAAGGCAGAACAATTCTTCATTATCCTAATGCTTAGTTCACACTGTACGTTTTATTTTCATTCAGCTTGCGACGTTAGTGCAGCGATATTCCCACTGTACAATTCTGTTCTGACAGTGGGACTGCCCTCCTCCAGAACACCAGTTAGTGCTTGCAGCTATTGGCTGAAAGCACTGCTTGGATGCCTAACTTCCAGCTTACCTTAACCACTTCAGCCCCGAAGGATTTCCCCCTTTAGGACCAGAGCCCTTTTTGCGATTCGGCACTGCGTCGCTTTAACTGAAAATTGCGCGGTCGTGCGACGTTGTACCCAAACTAAATTTGCGTCCTTTTTTTCCCACAAATAGAGCTTTCTTTTGGTGGTATTTGATCACCGCTGCGTCATTTCTGATCGCTGCTATAAGCAAAAGAAGAGCGACAATTTTGCAAAAAAACCCAAATTTCTTACTTTTTGCTAAAATACAAATCCAAAAAATATATTAAAATACATTTTTTTTCATCGGTTTTGGCCGATTTATATTCTTCCTCATATTTGTGATAAAAAAAATCACAATCAGCGTTTATTGATTGGTTTGCGCAAAAGTGGTCGCGTTTACGGACGATGAGAATTAATTTCTGGGGTTTTTATTTTTTTTTATTTTTTACTAGTAATGGCGGTGATCTGCGATTTTTAGCGGTACTGCGATATTTCAGCGGACATGTCGGAACATTTTGACACTTTTTTGGGACCATTGACAATTATACAGCGATCAGTGCTATAAAAATGCACTGATTACTGTGTAAATGCCATTGGCAGTGAAGGGGTTAACCTGCAGGGGGCGCTCTAAGGGTTAACAGTGTTCCCTGGGCGTGTTCTAACTGTGTGGGGACTGCCCTAGCTGGGGAAGGGAAGTGATCACAGCCTCCATGTAGAGGAAGGCTGTGATCACAGCCCTTCCCCCCTCACAGAACGGAGGTCCGTGTTTACTTACACGGACCTCCGTTCTTTCACTCCGGGGGGGCATTGAGGGTAGCCGGCGGAGATCGAATCCGCCGCACCCGCTCCCTGGCCCTCCCCGGACACAGTGAGCGTGCGGGCGCACCTCCGGCGGTGCGCGCACGCTCACTGGGCTCGATCTCGCAGCCGCCGCCATATGACGCCGATTTGCGTAATAGAGCCATCTTGTCACCGTCAATTGCCGACCAGCGGTCGGCAAGCGGTTAAAGAAGAATACCAATCAAAGAAAGTTCAAATGGCTAAAGGTATGGTTGCCATCATCCAAAATTCACTTCTAATACCCTTTGACTCCTCTATTTGGTGGAATTGTGTGGGGCAACCCAGATATAGACAACTACAATATTAAAAATTCCATCTTTTATTTCACAATATATTTGTATAAAATAATAGAAAATGTTTGCCATTAACTCCATATATGGCCTTGTACATATTGTATCCTAATACATGTCATCCAGCCAGTTGCCTTTCATCATCATGACGTAGAAATGTGCAAAAAAGCAACAAACAGCACACAGGAGTATATCCAGCTATTGGTTATTGTATTCCATCACTATGTATACAACCCATACACTTGATGGTATCAGAAGCTGAAAACACTCCTAATTGTTTCAGATAATTCAATTGGTATCTTCATGAGGGATTATATACCACTCTGTGAACATAGATAACCTTTGTTTAAAATCATCTCAATTCAAAAATGACAATATCATTGCAGTATAACATGATTCACAATAACAATAATAACTTACATAGTGTGATAATTTGGCTAGAGCATTCACCAACAGGCATGTGTGATCTTTGCTGCAAGTCTGCTTCATGGTACACAAGAACCATAGGAACGCTTAACACCATAAGAAATACCATAGATCCACACCAAAGCACATCAAAGCCAGAAAGACTGCAAAGATAAATGTGGGAGCTAGAAATAGATATGTATATATGCATGTATACTGTTCCATATGTCAAGGGGAACCCCACTCCACTTGTGCCTGCCATAAAGTTACCTAAGAAAAGAAGAGCAAACAGACTGCATTCCCCCAGGACATACTTACTAAATCACCAATATTGGCTTGCATCCTAAAGCAGAGAAGTACCATAGATCAGGGAGAAGTATCAGCGTTCCCAGGTCTCAAAACATGTTACCATGATACGGCAGGGTATCTGAGGTCAGATTCACCTTCTTCCATGAAACGGAAGAGGTAAAATGGCGTTTCCTCGAGGTCCCCAGTGTCTCTAAGGGCCAGTTCACATCATAGAAAGTCCAGATGTTTTCCAGGTGCTTTTCTGCAGGCATGGTTTTGTCTTGCCTACAGTCAAGCATGGTGGTGGGAGTGTCATGGTCTGGGGCTGCATGATTGCTGCTGGCGCTGGGGAGCTACAGTTCATTGAGGGAACCATAGATGCCAACATGTACATCAGAGCATAGGCATGCGCACATAGGGTGGCAGGTGTGCCTGGGCACACCCTAATCACTGTACTATGCAGATTGCCCCTGCTGCCTGGCTTCAGAGAAAGGGATGGGGGAATCTCTGTCCTCAGTCTCTTTCTCTGTCTAACATACCCTCGATATTTCACCAAAGCCCCCCAGCAGGGCTCTTAAATAAAATTGTAAAAAAAATAATAGAATATAATATTGGCGGCGTGGCCTGGCGCGCAAAGGAGATGGACGCTTGAGAGAGGAGAGGAGCTCCGGCTCTAGAGGGGAGAAACAAAGCTCTTTCTACAGTTTAACGACAAGCATGGGAAAAATTGGTAGACAACTACCTTTTACTAACACCCCAGCATCTCACCCGGGTAAAAATCTACCAGATCTATTCCGCTCACAGCCCAGCACATCAAGCGGCGCGACAACGGCCAAAGGAGGCCCTAGCTCTCCCGTGATGGCCCGCAAGATGGCAGAGAGCACACCCAAACAAAAACCACAACTAAACGAAGAGACAATAATGAGTCTTCTACAACAAGTCCCAAAAATGTCGGATCTCCAGCTCATCGCCTCGGACATCAAAGGTGCCCTTACCGATGCAGTAGTGGAACTTAAAGACGAACTTCGGGGAGTAACAGATCGTCTGGAACAAGTGGAGCGTGCTGCAGGCCGCCATGACGCCGACATAATAGATTTACAACAACATGCAGCACAATATCATTACCAATTGATAGATCTTCAGAGAAGATTGGAGGACCTTGATAATCGTGGGAGAAGGAGGAACCTGAGGATCAGAGGCATCCCTGAATCGGTAGAGCATGATCAGATACCTCTAGCACTCCAATCCCTCTTTAATAGCCTCATTGAACACACTCAAGATTCGCCAATTGACTTTGAACGGACTCACAGAGCCCTCAGACTGAAAGGCAGAGAAGGGGACCCGCCACGAGACATCATACGTTGCTTCTCTATAAACTAAAAGAAGAGATAGCGATTAGGGCGAGAGAACAGGAGGAGATTCGGTTCAATGAGGCTAATGTGAAGATCTTTCAGGATCTATCCCAAATCACCCTAGGACATCGTAGAGCCCTGCGCCCCATCTTGGAAGCACTGAGAGAACGTAGAATCGTCTACAAATGGCGCTTCCCGTTCGGCCTCTGCATCACACTCCAGGGCCGCTCTTTCACAATGCATACCCCGGCGGATCTCCCTCACTTCTATGAGTTCGCCAACCTCCCGGAGATTCTGGTCCCGGAGTGGTACAGGGAATTCTCCATACCGGAGACATGGAAAGACCACCTTCCACTTGCTCCCGATCAGCAGACACCGAGACACCATCAACCCTTCACACCATACAGAAGAGGACGTAGAGACCGCAACCCAGCGGCTGCACCAGCAGCCCCCGAAGCACCCGATGCAGAATAAGAAACCGGTATACGGATCCCCCACGGGGCAACTACAGCGACTCCAGATAAGTGCACCCCATGTACTGCTATACCTTTTGACTTTACCCTAGTTTTATCCGACTCCCCCACTGTTATACTACCACCCTCGCCCTGCTGCTGACTTGCCCCCCAAGCAATCCCTCCATCGGCATACCATCTCTCGGCCTCCACACCATCATCACGCAACCTAATTGGATTTGCCGTACCACCAATTGAGCGACTCAGACGCTGTCTTCTTGCCCTACTTCCCTTCTACCAAGAACAACGGCCACTTCCAGCCTACAAGACATCCTGACTCTGACCGTTCATTTGAAGGTCCCTCACTTCGGTCCATACGAACGTCTGACATCCGAAGGCCATCCGGACGCGTCCTCCAAGTACGTTAGACCAACGACCGGCTCAGACGCTACCAGCCCAGAAAAACTCTCCTAGGCTGTAGACCTCATCTCACACAGAATTACCAGACCTTGGCCTCCATTAATCGCTGGTCCTAGGGAACTGCCATGAACTTTGAGGCACTCTAGTACTTGAGCCCCTTAGCTTTCAGCTCTGTTAGAAATTCCGGATGGTTACTCAGGAGATTCTTCTTAGCTAGTCTTAGGCAGCAATGCCCTACCCTTCCCTCTCTTACTCCTAGCATGCCTGCTATGTTCTGAGGTTCGTGTCACTTCTCTTTCCTCTCTTCTATTTCTCTGCCTCTTGTCTTCCCTCCCGACATACTCCTCCTAGAACCATCCTGAACGGATATTCTTCCAGGACTTAGGGCAGGATACCTGCCCGCTATTATATTTACATCCATTGGCTTTCCGAAAACCTGCTCATACAGGGCACACCAAATAAGACTTAATGCCTACGCTCGTAAGCCGAGACCGATGGAGGACGCACGGAGGACCGGGAACCCCTGCTTTGGTCCCTCTCCTTCGTGGGCCCTCGAGCCCACCATGGGGGCGCTGGATGTCTCTGAAATTTACCCGATGGGCCCCATTGCTGTTCAATAATGCCTATATCTCTGATTAGATATAAGCTATCGTAGTTGTCTAAGAAGACTGTTTTGATAATGTTGTAAAGTTATACCTCAGTTTCTCCCCTCTGGGAGAGCCGCCTCTCCACCCCCGTGCCAGATCAGGTACCCCACCATCAGCCCGGTTCATCCGGACTGTCCTAAGAAAGGACCCCCCCAAAAATAGTGGGTCGAGAACTTTTTTCTCGCAACTCACTACATCCTCTCCGAGCCGAATAAATCCACACTCTAACTACCCGAGCTTACACTTTATACTTCATTTGATTCCCCCCTCCCGATACCTACCCGACCCCCACCCCCTATCTACCCCTCTATACCTACCCTTCCTCCCCTATACAGCCCACATCCCAGCCCCACACAAATCACGATAGCCAAAATGCCTAAACTCCTAACACTTAAAGTGCTATCCCTTAACATTAGGGGTCTAAATACACCCGAAAAAAGACCTGCGACCCTGAGAGAACTCCACAAACAGAGGACCCAAATTGCATTCCTGCAGGAAACGCACTTTAGAGGGCCACAAATCCCTAAACTCAATGATAAAAATTATCCTATATTGCACCACGCATCATCTACCAAGGCCAAATCAAAGGGGGTCGCGATTCTGCTAGAACGCAACCTACCATTTACACTTAAAGGACAGAAAAAGGATCCAGAGGGCAGATTTCTTTTTCTCAAAGGCCTGCTCGATAATAAGCCGGTCACCCTGGCGAATGTTTATGCCCCAAACGTTTGCCAAGTTCTCTTTATTAAAAGTGTTTTTGACCAACTGATCCAGTTCCATGAGGGCATGATCATCCTTGGAGGCGATATCAATGCCCCACTCCAACCCCACCTAGACTCCTCCTCAGGCTCCTCAGCACTCCCCTACCGGGCCCTAAGACAAATACGACTCCAACTCAACACACTCACACTCCATGACACCTGGAGAACCCTTCACCCAGACGTTAAAGATTACACTTTCTTCTCCCCTCCACACCAAAAATATTCTAGATTAGATTACCTTTTTCTCTCCCAGAATGATCTCCATTACTTACATAAAGCGACCATTGAACCGATGTATCTATCCAACCACCGCCCCATTACAATCACGCTAAGAATACCAACCCACGAAAGTAGAGAAAAAACTTGGAGACTTAACCCCTTCTTAATTTCCAACTCCATACACAAATTCCTACTGGAAGCGGACCTAAAAAAATACTTTGAACTCAACTCGACCCCCGACGTATCACACCTCAATACGTGGCTAGCCCACAAGTGTGTCATTCGGGGCTCTTGTATAGCACTCTCCGCACGACAGCTAGACAAGCACAGATTGACATTTTAACCAACAAAATTTGAACACTTGAGGCCCTTCACAAATGCTCTCAGGCTCGTAAGGCCTATGAGGACATGACACAAGCCAGAAGAGATCTCTTGGAGGAATTAGGAAAGCAGACTAGAAGGAAATTCCTACTCTCTTCCAAGCTGTTCTATGAACAAGCTAATAAAAATGGGAAATTCCTTGCGAGATATCTCCAAGAAAAAAAAAACGCTACCAACATATCACATATGCAAACTCAAGGCGACCGTAAAGTACAAAAATCAGACGAGATTGCCAAAATCTTCGTGGAGTATTACTCCAAACTCTACAACATCCCCGATACACTCCAACCAAAACCGACATTCACCAACCGCACACAGAAGATTCAGGCCTACCTCGCAAACGCAAACATCCCCAAGCTAACGATTGAGGAAGCCAAGTCCCTAGAAACACCTATCACCCCGACCAAATTTATGCAAGCCACCCAAAATTTGAAACCAGGTAAGAGCCCTGGGCCAGATGGTCTCCCAAACCTCTACTACAAAACATTCTCCACTTCCCTCGTCCCCTATTTCGCGAAAACCTTCAACACTTTGGCCAAAGAGACCAATCTGCCCAGAGATCTATTACAAGCCCACATTACAGTGATACCCAAGCCAGGAAAAGATCCTTCCTGTCCCAGTAACTATCGGCCCATATCGCTGCTGAACACGGACATAAAAATTTACGCAAAAATCTTGGCCTCTAGAATCCTTCCTTTGATACCGAATTTGATTTTACCAGACCAGGTGGGCTTTGTCCCTGGAAGGGAGGCCCGGGACAACACAATTAAGGTAATCAATATTAATCACTGGCTCCACAGAGCAGGTCTGAAGGGCTTCTTGTTATCCACCGACGCGGAGAAGGCCTTCGACAGGGTGGCATGGGACTTTTTGAAAGAAGTGCTTCGCTACATAGGCCTGGGGGAGTTTATGGTAGCTAGCATCTTGAGCCTTTACTCCAACCCTTGGGTGAGAGTAAGAGTGAACGGGCGCCTGTCGGAGGCCTTCTCCATAGGAGATGGAACCAGACAGGGATGCCCCCTATCCCCCTTAATATTCATATTGACCTTAGAACCCCTCTTAGCGCACATCCGAAACAACCCCGACATTGCGGGAATAGAAATAGCCAATAAAACAATCAAATTAGCCGCCTTCGCAGATGACATATTACTATTCCTCACTAAACCCCTGATAACAATTCCCAATTTACTCAAGGAATTCCAACTATTTGGAGAACTATCCAATTTCAAAATCAACTACACTAAGTCACAAGCTCTAAATATATCACTGCCCGACAAAACATTGCACACCATCAAAGGATTCTCCCCTTTCTCTTGGCACTCATCAGCAATTGCCTACTTGGGAATCAACCTTCCGGCCAACCTGGACCACCTATATCAACTCAATTTCCTTCCCTTTCTCCAGGGATGCGCGGATGACCTGGTGAAATGGAACAGACTGAATCTATCCTGGTTTGGAAGGGCGGCTACTTTAAAAATGACCACTCTCCCCAGATTCCTCTACTTGACACAAGCAATCCCGATAACCCTTCCCAAAGCCTTCTTCCAATCCCTCAAAACCAAATTCAACACCTATTTATGGAGGGGAAACAACCCTAGGATTGGTATTCACAGACTAGAAGCCCCAAAAACTAAAGGAGGTATCGGGCTACCAAACTTCCAACAATACCACGTGGCAGTCCTACTCACAAAAGCAGTTGACTGGCACATACATGAAAACCAAAAAGACTGGGTTGGTCTTGAATCCCTAATTCTGGGAGCCCCTCCAAAGCTCATAACATGGGTACCACTTAAAAACAAAGACCACCCAGCCAGAAACCACCCATTGATATCTCCTCCCATCAGGGTCCTCCAGAGCATTGCCTCAAAAACAAAGTTAACTTCTATCCTGGGCCCTATGACCCCTCTCCGCTTCAACCCTGAATTCCCTCCAGGTTTTGCTAAAGACTTTGCCTCACTCCCACCCAACTCCAACCCAAGAGCAACCCATTTCTTTCACAAGGGCAAATTTTGCTCTCCTGACGAAATAGCGAATCTACAAAATCTCCCCCTAATACCACCCTGACCTTTCCTGCAGATTAAAAACTTCCTAAACAACACGTCTAACAAATTAGCCTTCTCTAGAACCAAGACCCCTCTCGAGAACCTATGCCTTGGGCAACCACAGTGTCACGTCATAGCAACAATATACTCCCTACTAACCCTAGAGAAACCGAATCAAATAACACATTTGAGGAGAGCTTGGGAATCTCCCGGAGACAGCGGCCTTTCAGAAGAACAATGGGAGCGAGCATGTGACACTGCCCTAAGGGGCTCGCTAGACGTTGCTATGCAGGAGCACAACTACAAGGTTCTCACCCATTGGTACAGAACACCCACACTCTTACACAAAATCTTTCCAGCAATATCAGACCAATGCTGGAGATGCAGAGCCCACTCAGGTTCAATGATACACATATGGTGGGAATGCCTGGCCATTACTCCTTTCTGGAGCAAAGTACACGAGATCACCCAGAAAGTTACATCGTATCCAATCGAATTCTCGCACCATCAATACCTTCTTCATCACTCTAGCTTAATGGAGCCTTCATATAAAAAATCCCTAGTCATGCATTTGATAAATGCTGCCAGATCGTGCATTCCCCCCCTTTGGAGACAAACTACACCACCCTCCATTGCCATGTGGATGCTCAGAATTAATAAGATCCATGACATTGAAGAACTGATACCTATCTCATCCGAAAAAATACAAAAGTTCCACGTAACTTGGCTAAGTTGGATCGACTTTCAGTCATCTCAATCCTATAAAGACCTTACAGTATGATTACTCTCACCCCAGAACTACCACATACTCACCATAATTATATCCCCACTGAGTCTCAGATCTGAACCCCAACTCATGACGAGTCTGAGTACTTTGCCTCGACTCGAAATGACCCTCCATCCCCATACCCTCTCCCCC